>JANHGB010040586.1:38468-55089 GCA_026283785.1 Coracopsis vasa | reverse complement strand
CCGTCCCTCCAACAGATATCAGGGTGGTTGAAGTCCCCCATGAGGACAAGGGCCTGCAAGCGTGAGGCTGTTCCTATTTGTCTATAGAGTGCTTCATCCACAGATTCCTCTGGATCAGGCGGTCTGTAACAGATCCCCACAGTAATGTCCCTCATCACTATTCTCCGTTTGACCCTGACCCACAAACTCTCTGTTGTCTGATGACCTGTCCCCAGACAGAGTTCCATACTCTCCAGCCTACCAGTGACATAAATAGCAACTCCTCCTCCCCATCTGCTGGGCCTGTCTTTTCTAAAGAGCCTATGCACATTGTTGAATATCCAGCAGCACTATGCACATTGTTGAATGTCCAGAAGCACTTAATAATGCTGTTCCTTTATCAGCTGCTTATTTGGTGTTGTGAAAGCATCTGCCTTCTGATGCTGTAGGATGCTTTTTCATATTAATTACATTTTCATATTAATTCATATTACACTCAGTTCTTGCTTTCTGACTTTAGGAAAAAGAGCACAATGGGTTACCTTACTAAAGGTATATGGTTGTACTGAGGAGGCATTTTTGTAAGGTTTTAATCATGAAAAATGTAAACAGTGATGAGAATTTACAGCAGAACCATCCTGTCATACTCTACCCTGCTACTCCCACATACAGCACAGTGTTGTGTGCAATGTCATGTCCTCACCTCACATAAGCCTTCAATCTGATGATCTATGACAGCTGAACTTGCACACACTATTATGCTTTGCTGAAATATTAGGGTTTGTTGTGCATAGTGGCATGCTGATAAACCCTTAATTAGCTGCTGTTTATGAGTGTCTGCTTTTACAGTAGATCCTAATTGATTGGCCTTTGCCTATACTATGCCTCTATATGCCAAATACGGATTATATTGCAACTGCTATCCTCTTATGTATGCATACACAAAGGATGATTAACTGTGAAGCCTTCTGTGAGACATTTTATATGGAAAACTACTTACAAAATATATCAGGTTGCACCAGCCAGCTGCCTAAATTCTGGAATTAATACCTGCTAAGCAGTGATATGCCAAGATTGTCATATCTGCTAACCATTTATATGCCAAGATTGTCATTCACAGTTACTTTGTAATTGTAGCCAGACCACTAAAGCAAAAACACTATTTGGCAAGTAACATTTTTCTGATCCACAGTTGCACTAGTACTAAATGGTACACCAGCCTAACGCAAGCATGTTATTATGATTTTTCCTCACTTTACCAATCTCTGTGGTCTACCGTGACCTCACTCAAAATTTCAGATGTCTGTTTCTAATTGGATGCTTCCTTTTGTGATAATAAAGCTGATTCATATAGTTTCATACACATTATATAGTTTTTTTCAGAACATACTGGACACTTTTGCTCCAAGGCCACTGAGTGCTGTTCCATAATTACATACAGTTTTCTCAAAAGGGAGTTGGGAAAGGCTGTACTTTCCTGGGTACTGAAAATAACACAATATCTAAAGAGATCTATGTGAAAAAAGATATAAATATAAATTTGTTTTGTTTGCAATGGAATCAGTGAAAGCATTTCTGACACAATTCCTTTTATGACAGTACGTAATATTCTAGGGTGTCCTCACTCTTCCAAAGAAATGTGACTTTCTTTTAGAACACATTCTTCTGTAAAGATGCTGAATAAAATTAGGCTGTACTTAGAAGCTCCTGGTGGCAGAGATACCAGTTACATTCTGTCTTTGAGCAGCAGAGAACACAGCAGAAATCTGTGCTTCTGCTGGAGTCCCTTGTCGCTCCCACAATAAAATCAGCAGTGACTGTGCTGAGTGGATGTGACCTCTACTTTTATTTACACTGCATTGTTTTTATTTACACTTGTATTTAAGTTTCTCTCTGCTTTAAAATTCTCTGTCATAGGTCATAATTTATATTTCCCCACCCTGCCTTTTCATTTGCATCCCAGTCATAGTAAAGCTTGTGAAAGGGAACCCTGATGAGACAAATGATACAGAAACAGTGCAGGCTGTTTCACTAGAAAGGAATTTTTGCCTCTTCAAATACCAAAATTCTTTGTGAAACTAATGGGTGGCTTTATCTCTATAATTTAACAAACTCACTGAACTCCTGTTTCCCTGCCACTTGAGCTTTAACAAAGTAGAAGAGTCACAAAATGATCCCTGTGGCTTGTGACTTAATTTGTCTATCCAGTGACTCATCTTATCACTTAGAAGGACAGAAAAAAATAACATTTATCTCACTTACCACTCACCTATATTGTCCTTTTTTACCTTGGTGCAGCTTTTCCTCGTCTAATGGACATGGGAGTGATTGCAGAACTTCCCTAATTTGGCTGCAAAGCCCTCTTTTCTTGTGAGAACTGGGAGACCTGCTAGTAAAAGTACCTTCTGCGTATTCAGATTTGAATGTTATTACCTGGCTTTGTGTTCAGGATATGCAGTAAGCACAATGCTGCTAATACAGGATTCCTTCTTAGAAGCTTTAGCCCCAAAAGACACTACTTCCATTTGGCAGCAGTATCTGATTCACATGCTCACTGAAGTCAGGCTTCCTCTTTTGAGAACTGGAGGAAACTAGATTTGCCATCTGAAATGTCAGCAGCCTTTTATGTAGCAAAAAGAAATTAAAAAAAAAAAGGAAAAAAGAGAAAACCAACACGGGAAGTAGAGCCAGTAGTTTCTACTTCTAACATAACAGTGACAAGACCTGTGAAAACAGGAACAAGAACAGGTCTTGGATATTTTAAGCATGGTGCCAACTCAGTTTCAACCTGTATCTATTAAGAAAGGTCATGAGGAACATAAAACACTGTTGATTTATGTTCCTTATTCTCCTCCCAGTGTCATAGCATTCTTATTGTACAGTCGGCTTTGTAAGCTCCAGCAAAGGACTGGCATCACCAAGGACTATAGAAGGCTCTGTATAAAAATAAGTGCACACACAGAGAAAAGGAATGTCTCCTCCCTAAAGAGCAACTTCACCTATTTCACTCAGTGTGTGACTGGAAAGTAATGTACTCACAATTGACAAAATATGCTTTAAGAAGAATCAAAATTCAACACAGAAGTGCATTCTATAAGCTTTTTTGCAAACAACCTAAGGACATTACTATCATGTGGGAAGAAAATCAGTTTTTGTGAGAATAAAGTTAATTAATTGCAAATTGTAAAGTAATATTTACATATTTACAAGCACGACTGCTTAATGTTGGTACAAAGAACTTCTGTGGGGGACAATTTATTATCTATTGCCTATTAAAATGGGATCATTTGGCCTGTTTTCAGAAAATCCAGTTCAGCAGTCTGGTGACTTCACCAATTACAATCACATTTTAGTGTATCCACCGCAAGAGGCTGAACACACGAGACAGACAGCCAGCCATGAAACTGAAGAATCAATAAAAATAAACTCTGTGGAAAATGTAGTCTGAGAGCAACACTCAAAAAAACAAGGTGAATGAAATGGTTGTGGGTATAGGAATGCCACTTCTTTGACACAGGATGGCAGATGGGTAAAGGTGTGATTTACAAGCATTTATTGAACAGAGAATTAATATCAATATTACAAGTGAATTTCTGCTGCAGAGGAAAGTCTGAGAGAGACCATATGGCTTTAAGTCATGAAAATAACAGGTTTGCTGCCTTAAAAAAAAAAAGATCTCTTAGTGAGGTATGTGGTTTTGATGGCAGATTTAGAAAATGATTGGCACACTATAATAGACTGTAATTTTAAGAACCACTGAATTATCCTGCATTGGTGGTACATGTCTTTTATTGTACGGGCTGAAGACTCAGCCTGGCTTTAAATGTTTGTTTCTACTCTAAGTGCTCTTTTTTATATTCATTATTCTTTTATTTTCTTTTTTTTAACAGAAGATATTTTTATTTGAACACATGAAAAATGTCATTGAATTTATCCACTGAATTTAGGTTCGTTTGGGAGACAGTCTCTAAAAGCAATTTATTTCATTTGGAAATGTGAATAGTTAGCAAGAAAATTCTGTTAGCTTTAGAATTCATTTCTTTTTATGGATGCATAAGTCAAAATTTGAAAAAAATACGAGTTGGACAAATCTTGTCCAATTTTGGAAGTGAGATCACTTTCCTTCACAATACTTGGGAAAAAAAAAAAAGTAAGGGAAATCACTAATGTGATTATTCTAAATATGTTCAGTATATCCATAGGAAAACATCCCTCAATTGCATCCTGTTAAGTATTTATGGAAACTGGTGGGGATCACTGTTAAACAGGAAACGCAGAACATGACGAAGTGGCTTCCAGAGTCACACCTCAGCTGCCCAAGTGAATTTACACTGTGTATGACTAGAGAATTGCCAGAGAACAAGTTCTTTTAGCGGAGAACAACCATGTTTCTTCCTTCTTCAGTAACTTTACCCAAAACCCAATGGAGTTGTGAAGGTGGGTCAGCTGGCTAGGAGCGCAGACCCATAGATACCTCTGTGTGGAAGAGGGAGGGTATGAGGCCTTCAGTGGTCCCCTGCCAGAAAGGCATTGTCAGTCCCCGCACTGCTACATTTCCTGCTCAGCTAGGACCCCATCTTTCCTAACCACCCCTACTGTAAGCAGCAGACCTGAGCAAATTACATGTGTGAGGTCCACCTTTAAGCAGGATCCCTGCAGTGATAGATACGTAATTTGTGACACATCTTCTCAGTAATTCTCCTGAAAGCAGTCTGATCAGCTGAGGAAGAGAAATGAGCAACAGTAATTCCCCTCGGCATATTTTCATTCTCTTCCCAGTATTTCCTCATGTCCTTTGTTGCCTTCTTTTCTTTCTGAATACAGAACTTCAAATATACATACGCACAATTCAATTCTTTATTACACAGCTTCTGTGGTTTTTACTACTACCCTTTTTTTACTTTAGCAAGAATCTTTCCATGTTCCTCAAACACAGGACTAATCAGAGCCTTTTTTTCCAGGAATAAGAAGGAAAAATAAATCTGAAGTACTACCCATCAATTTTGGCATTTCCAGGATTATCTTCTGCCTTCTGTGCAACTCTGAAGAACCTTTATCTAGTTTCTGAAAATTTCTTTTGACCACTTCTATAAATCTACTAGGGGTACCAACTGGAGCACATAACAGCAGTCCTAAGTGCCCCTAAATTACCTTCAGAAAATACCTGAGATGCCTCTCTTCCATTTACATGCCTGATTAAGTGCTTATTTGCTATGTAGAGCAAAGCTCTTGCTTTGAAAGTTCTGTTTACTTAACAATTATCTTTTTGAACTAGAGCAATGCTAGAGGTCTCTGCTCTGGTATTTCCAAATCCCTCCTTGGCATGCTTAATCAATCTGAAAGCCTTTTTCTTCTTTAAGTAGAAGGCTGGATTTATGAAGGCCACAAATCAGGTTTCTTTACTTGATGTTATAGTTTGAGGAGGCTCTGAATTTCTCATCTGTAATATGAAGACACTGACCCTGAGGCCAGTTTAGCAGCTCTGCAGTGCTCCCATGAGACAAAACAATTTTAACTGTTGATAGGCTTTATATAAAAAGAACTCCCAGGTGGTCAGAGAGCAGCTTCAGTGGCTACAATATCTTCAGCTTTTCCTTTTCCAAAGACTTGGCATAAATTGCTCTCTGGGAGAAAGTGGATATGTTCCTGTCAGACTCATCTCTGCCTGAAATTGGTGTTTAAGTAGCGGTCTTTTTATTTCTCTGAATGAAGCTTTTTCTTTGTCCATTCTTTGTTCTTTTCCAGAGTCACCTCATCTGAAGGAGAATGTGACCTGTCACCTGGTGGGACTCAGTTGTATACTAGCCCCCAGTTTCAGTAAACACAAAGACTTACTTTTTAGCTGTGTTCATCTTCCTCTTAAGCTACCTTCTCTTCCTTGTCTTTTCAAGCATGTTTCCGTATTAGCCAATATATGAGACATAATATGTATATTTTCAGTCTTCCAAAGATAGCCTAGTATTAAATAGCCATAAATCAGTTAGTTAGAGACTGATTTCAGCTGAGATCACAACTCAAAATTCCAAAGCTGAGAGTAGAACCCAATGTTTGAAACTCTTCTATCAAAAATTATAGGGGACGTCACTCTTCTTGTCAGTGACTAGCTGGAGAGCATGGAGCTCCACCTGGGGATGGATCGACAGCCAACTGAGAGTTTATGGGTCAGCATTAAAGGGAGGGTGGGGACAGGTGATATTACAGTGGGGGTCTGCTGCAGGCTGCCTGACCAGGAATGGATAAGGCCCTCTATAGACAGATAGTAGTGGCCTCACGTTCGCAAGCCTTTGTCCTCATAGTTGACTTTAATGACCTCAATGTCTGTTGGAGGGACAGCACAGCAGGGAATCCAGGAGGTTCCTGGAATGAATTGATAATAACCTCCTCCTTGAAAGTGACAGAGAATCCAATGAAGAGAGGGGCTACGCTGGACGTTGTTCTAACTAACAAGGAGGGGCTGTTTGGGAATGTGAAGATGGGGGGCAGCCTTGGCTGCACTGAAATGATGGAGGTCAAGATCCTTAGGGCCGCAAGGAAGGTGCGAAGCAAGCTCACTACCCTGGACTTGAGGAGCGCAGATTTTGTCCTTCTCAGGGATCTGCTTGGTAGATCCAAGAGGTAAGATGATCAGAGGGTTGGAGCACCTCTCCTATGAAGATAAGTTGAGAAAGTTAGTGTTGTTCAGCCTGCAGAAAAGAAGGCTCAGGGAAGAAATTATAGCAGCCCTTCAGTACCTAAACGAGGCCTACAGGAAAGATGAGGTGGGACTTTTTACAAGGGCATGTAGTGATAGGACAAGGTGGAATGGCTTAAAACTGACAGAGGGTAGGTTTAGATTAGATATTAGGAAGAAATTCTTTACTGCGAGGGTAGTGGGACGTTGGCACAGGTTGTCCAGAGAAGTTGTGGCTGCCCCATCCCTGGAAATATTCAAGGAAAGGTTGGATGGGGTTTTGAGCAATATGGTCTAGTAGAAGGTGTCCCTTGAACTAAAGGAACTAGGCTGGAACTAGATGATCTTTAAGGTCCCAGTGATCCAACCCAAGCCATTCTGTGATTCAACGATATAAATCCCGTATCAATGTGGCTCAAGTACTGCAACATTGACAGCTTCAATTGTTTTCTGCCTCTGTATAGATGTTTTCATGGCCTCAGTCTTGTCACTTCATCTTTCTCACACAATTACCCTATCTCTAAAATGGTGTTCAACTTTACAAGGAAGTATGACAAGATAAATCCATAAAATGTTTCTATAGTACCTGAGATTTATTATAGTGAACACGATCAGTACTTGATTTTGAAAATGTATTACCCTAGTGATTGTACTGAATATAAGCAAAAGACTGTTGCTCAGAGATGTTTGTTTAAAAAAGCAACCTCCTCTGGACTCAGTCTAATGACTATTCTAAACTATTATTTAGGTAGTACGACAACAGATTTTTAAAGCTGGATATTTTGTAAGCTTGAGATATGTACAATATGTACTCATCTAGGTAAGAAGTAGGATGCCAACCATAAAGGAAAAGAAGAAACCTTTCTGATGTGCCATTCATCATAGGCACAAAAAGAAAGCATTTTTGTGGGTGTCAAAACTGGCTGGACCGCATTTGTTGCCTTTCCAGTAATTACCCATTCATGAGTGACAGACATACTTGCAAGCTGATGTATGGCATGGAGGAGTAGTCTGTCTGATGAGTTCCAGCAAAATGGATGACCTTTTTCACCTTTAATTCTGGCATATAAATGAAATGTCAGAGCATTTAAAAGGTTTCCACATTTGGTATGTATGTTTGTAGGATTAAGGCTGGAATTTGCCAAGTAAAGTATTTTTTAATCAGAAAGTACCTCCCGTTTTAAAGACAACATATAGTTCTGGCAGATGCCTCTCAACACAGGAAAGTGAATGAATTCTTTGCTACTTTGCATATGCAGGTCATTGCCAATTACATAAATAGGGTAGATAAGAAAGCAAAGACTCTTAGACTGAGCAGTGCTCTTTACTAGGATAAATAACCCAACAAATATAGAAATAACCACCCTTGGGAAAGTAGGCTTACTTTTTTAAAAAATACCTTTTCCATGGTGAACTCAGTTACCCAGTCCTTGCATCATCTTGCCTTACAAACTGGCCATGCAGCCATGCTCATCTAAGTTACTGCTTTGCAATTGGACACACCTTTTAAAAAGTTTCTCTTTTAGGATTGAACTTTTTATGACCTGCATAGAAAACATCTATCTGAGAATAAAAGCCACAATTTCAACTGATAGGTTTTGGTCATATGGAAGCAAAAATTGATTTGGAAATTCAATTTACATGGAGGTCATTCCAGACAATATTTTACCAAAAGGGCAGTAAAGCTCTTCTGTAATTAAAAAGTTAAATTGTCAGGACTCAGCAGATAAATCTGACCCTAAAAAGCATTTAAAATATTTTCTGAACTCCATCTTCTCGCTTTCCTGTCCTTTCATGCTACATGAAATGCCTGAGAAGTCCTTCACTTAGTATTTCTATTCAAAGACAAGGTCACCAGACTAACCACTCAAGTTGGTTGATAGAAATGGGCTTTGTCCCAGTGGTAAATTAGTGATTTGTTAAATAAAACCATCCTGTGCTGCAGACTAATTTGTCAATACTGAGTTTACATACGAGAACAAAAAACCTGAAAATATGGATATTGTAGCAAGACAAGTCTGATTTTGAATACAGCCAGTTCATAACCTGCCAGCTGGATCCAGACAATCTAACTGTAGGTAATATGTACTCTTTGCCTGCAAAGCAGGGGTGCAATGGGTGGGAGTTTCTTCTCTTACAGCTTTTCTTCAGGATGCTTTCTCAGGATGGTGTAGAGTGATTAAGATCAAAAATCTGCTCAGCAGAGTAAGAATGACTCATATAAGTAACAGTTTGCTGAATCATCCATTTTTACACTTGAAGAGCTTCACTCATTGTTCTTCTTGCATAGCAATTCCACAAATGCCAGCCTAGACTGGGTATAAAATGATCCTAAATGTGGAGATGTTATTTTACACTCTCTGCACTCAGTTACCTCAAGTGTAAATCATTACTCAAGAGAAAAATGAATGGCAAACAGGACTTTAAGAAGAAAAGTTAGGGCAAGTATTATTCTGCTTATATTACATGCTCTATGGGATAAAACATACAAATTCACACACAAACAAAGGGGTTTTTTACTGTTACTTATTTTGCAGCTTCATTATTTGTCATGTTGCTTTGGGCCAAAGTTCCATTTCAGAAGTACATCACTGGTCATGCAATCGCTGGCAATGTATTTGTGCTCAGTTATAAAATATGGCCGGTTTTACTATGAAACTCTGAAATGGCTTTTGGTTTGGTTTGTTGTTTTGGTTTTTGGTTGGTTTTTTTTCAATATATTACTGGCCTGAAATTTTTTAAATTCATTAATAAAACCAGTTAACCTATGTTCCAGCCTTTAGCCAAAATTAAGCACTTCCTGAAACCTTTAGTAACTGTGCTACCTTCAGCATTCTATTACCTGTGCCTAAGTGGAGAGAGCTGTTATATCAAACTTGGTATAATTACATTGATTCTCTTTTCCTCAGCACTAAAAAAAAAGCTAATTCAGGTTAACAATGAGCATAAACTCTCTACAGCACACAAACTCCTTCAATAAGCACGTCTAAATCTACCTTAAGGGAGTTTATGTGAACATTGCTATCCTCACTGTAAAAAATACACAGTCAACACAGCTGCTTCCACTACAGCAAAGCTATAGATGAAGCTTCTGCATTGCCCTTAAGGTAACATTCTCTTTGTATGCAGGTGTCCTATCAAGTTACTTATTTACAAGTTACTTATAACATTCCTCTCCATCTTCGATTGTGCATACATATGTGTGCATGTGTGTGTGCACAGAAACGCACGCATAAGTTAAGGTGAGAACTGCTAAATATGCACAGATAGCCAATCTGCATATGTCTCCCTATACTTGCAACACTTCAGTCACCAGTACAATCAATCTGACTGATCTTTGCTAGGAAGCAGAAGTTCCAGGATAATAGTATGTCACACAAGCAGAGTTATTCCCTGCTTGCTGCACGAAATATGGATTTAAAACTTAGGAAATCTTTATTGCATTTTTAACATACTAAAACATAGTGAAGGTCTTTTATACACAAGATAATTGTTAATTAGATTATCAGGATTTGGTTCATTTAAAGTATAATATGTGCAAGATAAGGTGTTTGTGTTTCACTGACATTCTTATACTTAGCCAGAGAATATGCCATGCAGAATTAATGAAAGAAATTACATTACTTTCTTTGCAATATTTATTCTCTGTATCATCACAATATGATTTGATTATTCTGAGCAGTATAGGTCTGACTGTCATTACACTCATGCAAGAAGGGCAAATATTCAGAACTATAATGGTAATACTTCAACCACTTTACATGAAATTATAGACAATATTTAAATTTTCCTGCAAACTTAGAACTTTCAGCCTGGGAACACATTTGTAACTTCAAGTTTTCATGGCATGGGGTTTTCTTACCTAGTAAGCAGAGCTATTCCTAAGTTATTCAAGTTCCTTTAAAAATTTGACTTTTGCATGTCCATAGATTTGTTCGTGAATGTCTAATAAACAGCTTTGATTTGGAAAGTAATAACTGGCAATTGATTAGACTGCTCTGCAGCACAACATAGTTCCCTGCACTGATCAGAGCTGTTCATACTGTTTTTACTGAAGTAAGGAGGTGCAAATTGCAGTTTGTATACAAGCACCTTTCTTAGAGGGCTAAATAACAGATGCTTGTCCTTTCATGGACTTGAACTTATCTGCAACCAATAACACAGAAGTGATTAAAATCTGGGTAGTAAAAGTGCATTTTCTTAGGTTTCCAACAGTTTGTTTAAGAGCTAACCTTGTTTTTGTTGAATTTGCTGGTAAAATTCATGTAAACATCAGATGGATGTGTAATCCTTATCTGGATTAAAATGTTCTTGTCCATAAGTGGAGATGTCAGCTATTGGCCCACCTGAAAAAAAAATCTGTACAACAATACATTAACAACCTGAGTCTGAATACTTGTGGCTTAGTGGAGGTGGAGGCTATCTGTCACAGCATACAGTAGCCAATTATTGCTTTATACTTATTGAATAATTCACAAAAGAATTAATAGTAGAATAAGTGTGCTTAATGCTTTACTCAGTTCTGAAAGTTTGATTAAAATGTGTGACTGAACCAAGCAGAAGCTTGGCATTAAATCTAATTATTAGTACTGGCACTAGACATGCCTTTTCTAAGAGGAAGAAGCTCAAAAGAGCTAGAGTATTTTGATTTGAAAATTGGCAATTGTGATGGCCTGGGAGGGGGGGTGAACAGGGGTAGAAACTGTTTTATTGAGCAGATGAGAATTCTGAACACAGCAGGAAACATAATCTAGAAAGCTTTCCAAAAATGCCAGCACTGATATTAAACATGTATGGCTCACCCCATTTGAGTAATAAGAGTACTGCAAGATAAATTTATTTCTCATAGCAGGGAAAAACACATCCCACGCAGCTGTGATAAAGCATCAGAACAATGAGACAACCTGGAGGACGAATACCAAGCTGTTCACAGTGCAGCTCACCTGTGTTGTGCTACCAGCCAGTTGGGTCCCACAGCCCCTCCATCCTCCATCCTGCACTCCTGTGCCAAATTGAATCCTAACGAAAAGACTGCCAGCACTGTCTCTGTGCCACATGGCTCCCAATCTGAAATTATAGCTTATGAGAATTAATCGCAATGGTGTCAACTATTTAAGCAGTATTTGAATGCTAACCCTGCAAATTGTAGGTGGTTTCATACCTCCTGCTCACTTTTCCTTCCCGCTCCGAGGGGAACTACATCAAAGGGTCTGCCCCTGTGTTTCACAATCCTTATCTTATAGTCTAAGAGAATTTGGGATACTGTAAACAGTTATGGTCAGTGGGAAAATATCTCACTGGTCTCTCCATAACTGTAAGGTCCATTTTCTAGAGCTCACCTGGCCCTGTTCCCTGAACATGGGAACTTCTACTTTCCCTCGGCAAGCTCAGCATGGACTCTTGCATGTGTCCCGTTGGCAGGAAGCTTGTCCTTATCCAACGGCTCTAACAAGTACGTTGTGGTTTTACTACTGAATCTTTGCCAGATCAGAAGAAGAATTATGTTGCTTAAACCACCCCTCTAGGTGCCACCGGCAAGCAGTAAGAAACATCCCATGCCCTCTTGCCCTTTTCTTCATAGACCCTATATTAATTAGAGAGGACTGGAGGCACAGCCTTTCCTTGAGTAAGAAGAAAATGTTATGCAGCAGTTCATGGTGATTTATCACTCTTTTAACAGAAATATGGAGAAAGCAACCATCAGAAGTTCAGCCAGGACAACAAACTTGCAGTTGCACCTCCCTGCACTTAGCATATGACAAAGACATTGAACATCAGTAATTAGACCATATGGACTAAATTTTTTACCCACTCCACTCCTAGCTCCACACTTTTTCTTGTGGCAAATTATGGTTTTGGCATTTGATCTGTTCTAGTCACCCCTCCCATCCCTTTGATTAAATTACTTGCATATGTAGATTTGGTTTTGTGTGTTTTCTAATCTCAGACAGCATCTAATACTGCATTTCAAACAACAGGAAGAAGAATGGGCACACATTACTTTTTATCAGTATGTTTCACTGCCTGCTTCTCACAGAACACAGCCCTGCTCTCCTCAGACCAGTCTCTTCTCTGGGGGTTTTTTGGCCTCTTTTTGTCATGTATCTTGAATAGCTTTTTGTGTGCTGGTTTCTGGTAGCTCACCCTCCTCTGTGGAAAATACAAGGATTGTAAATAAAAATTAAAAAAATAAATTAAAAAAAATAAAAATACAAATTACATTAAGAAAAGAGCAACAGGCAAATGTGATCCCACACCATTTCCTAACTTATGGTGTATGAGGAGGCAGTGATGGACTTCATGCTGTGATTGTTTCATAACTATACTAAAAAAGTAGTGTTTTATTGTAGGGTTGTTTCAGACCTCAAAAGCCTAATGATGGTCATGCCAAAATAGCACAACATGGAAGTGGTAAAATAAACCCTAACCAGATGCCTCATAGGAATATTCTGCACTGTATGATTGAATGGCTTTACTAGGGAAGGCTTTCTCATGCAGAGTCTGATGGAAGTCTAAGGGACACTTAGTGTACCTGCTAGTCTTAGTGGACATTTCTGTTCTCTGTGAAGATATAATTCCTCTTTCTGATTGTTTGGAACTTGCTTCTTCATGTATTTTGGCATTACAAAGCCTGATAGATTTGTATATCTATGTATGTAGATTCAATATACTGAATCACTAACATATTGCACAGAAAGTGTATTTAAAGTAGAAATTGAGATCTTCAGTGAAACCGTTAGGAAAACGTCAAAATTTTGTAGCTTTTTCAGGAGCACTACTCCAGTTTTCACCAATTCTGGTTTCCATATAAGAGTTACCAACCACATTTGTTTGGAAGAAAGGATGTGTAGTACATATGGAAGAATTATTCACAGAAGGGCAGAAAAAGAAGGGAGAAAAAAAACTAAAATTGGGAAATGAATGGGATGGGAAGAATAGAATACAAAATCAGGAAGGTGTGAAGCCAAGTCAGGGACAGTTTTGAAATGTAGAAAGAGCACTTTCAAACACACACAAACAGGAGCAGAAGAAGTCATATCCTGTATAGGGGATCTCTTCTTAAAATATTATCTGCAGACAAGCTGGTCAGGAAAGGGATTTTACTTTAAATGCTGATCGCACCTTGTAAGGTGCAGCCTGAGAACCATGATTCATGTAAAGAGCCTCCACATGAATGACTATACAGTTATTCACTCTCCTGTTAAAAATGTAATATGAAAAATAAAGAGAATTATTTGAAGCTAGAGAAAAATACTCCAGCTCAGTTCTTTATCACATTGGCTGATGAATATTGACTCTCCTGCCTTTTGTGTATTGCCTGGTACAAGCTACTGCTTTTTCCAGCTGGTGATTGTTCAGTCAGCAATGAGAGATAGCATTTCAGATTTCTATTATCCAGGTGGCAGTTATCTGATAGTAACAATCTTGCTCAAAAAGATACAGTGATTCATAAGAAATCATGGAATGAGGTATCCTGATCAATTTGTGGCACAGAAAGGGCTTCTGAATCTTTGTGGGTTTTGAGATGAAGGAGGATTTATTTGTGATCATACAGCAAAAGAAATGTTCTCAGAACTGTTTCTAAGAATAACATGATGACTTCTTTAACAAACCTGTAATTTGAAAGCAGCATATACCGTGTGTTTCTGTATCTCATGAGAGCATTTTAGTCATAAATGTATAGAATTTTACATCAGCATTTTTTGCATCTGATTTTTTTTCATTTAAAATTGATTTGCCTAAGAAATTCGCTGTGGTCTACAGTGCTTGAAGAATATGTGTGGGATTTGGAAAGCAACGGCATGCACCAACTCTCAGACTTCTCATTTCTGTGCTGTATCTGTGAGCAAATGACAAAAGTCTGTGGAAAAATAAGTGGTAGATTTGAAAAGGAGTGATGTGGGCACTATAGTAAGGCAGCTGAACCACAAGAGAATTGTTCTCAGAAGATTCATCAAGACGCTGGCAAAGCTTCTTCCATGTGTTTCATTTAATATAAGTAATCACCATACAGTAGCTAGCATCTGTATAAGCAGTGAAATGTGGTCATGGTGAACATAGGAGACAGCAGCAGTCTGACAGTTTGGGATAATCCCAAAGCAAATGTCAGCTACTCACCAATCCAGAAAGCCATTGATTGTGACTCTATTACTAATGGAAAATAAAACAAAACCCAACAGCATTGACATTGTTGGAGGAAGAATGAGTTGTGGAAGGATTAAACGACAAAGGAAAACCCCTCTGGTCTAGCTGAATGTAGTTTAAATGTTCAGAGAATTAGTAGTGGCAAGAGACTGCTGTTTTTACATTCCCTAAGTCTTGAAGTTGTTGGTTCCAAGGTCAGATCACTTCAGGGCTGCCGTAACTTACAACTAAAACATTAGATCAAGAGATTGTATTTTTAGCAAAACTGTATATTCCCAGTAACAATGTCTTTCCTCCAGAAATGTCCCTTGCACTGCTGGGTTGGCAAATGACAATATCAAAGAGCATATTTTCTGTATTCTAGAAGATTATGTTTTCTTTACATTTCATTTACATTTATGGCTGCCATGAGCTAATATTTCTTCTGTAATATAATTCTAGATTCTCACACCAGGCATAAATTTGATCCCAAACCTTTTGTAAGCCATACAAAACACAATAACATTTCTAAAAGCAAAATTGAAAATGTACATGTAAACATATGCATATCTGGGAGTTTGAATATTAGCAACATTTGTTAGAAAAGTAATAGAGGACAGAAAATTCCTGCCAGGATTCACAACATAGCACTTCAAAACACATACAAGAATAGTAGGCCATACACAATTACTGCTTGAAAGTCCAAGTTAGCTGTTACAGTCAATAACTACATAAACGCTATACTAATAAAAACCAGCAAAAACATATTTATAGGTATTGTATCCATGTTCTGCACTGCAAAATAGAGCAGCTGATCTTTGAAAGCTTGTAAGTACTAAGAGATTTAGCACTAGACCAAGAAAAATGCCCTCAATTTTTTTCTACTACATCTTTGTCACAGGTATTCCTTTCCTGGATTTTTAAAAATTTTTTAACAAATTGGGTTTGTTCAGTCTGAGAAGGCACCAGGGAGACAATATACCAGTCTTCCAGTACCTAGAGTGCCCCTACAGGAAAGCTGGAAAGGGACTTTTTACAAGGGCATGTAGTGAAAGGACAAGGAGAACGGCTTTAAATGGAAAGCGGGTAGGTTCAGATTAGATATTAGGAGTAAGTTCTTTTCTACGAGGGTGGTGAGGCGCTGGCACAGGTTGCCCAGAGAAGCTCTGGCTGCCCCATCCCTGGCAGTGTTTACAGCCAGGTTGGATGTGGCTTTGAGCAACCTGGTCTAGTGGGAGGTGTCCTTGCCTGTAGCAGGGGGGTAGGAACTGGATGATCACTAAGGCCCCTTCCAAACCAAAACATGCTATGATTTCATGAAATACCATTTATCCTATGAGACCATTAACACCATGAAAAACATCACAGCAAAATCTTTCTGATGGTTTCAGCAGATTAGGGCACATAAAAGAGACAATGTGCTGAATGACTGTTTTGCTTGGCTCCTCCTCATTGCTGAAGATAAACGTAATTTTTGTTTCTGTTTTGAAACCTGAAGTGTCATTACAGGAGTGCTGCTCAGATGGTATTTCCTATTTTAATACAGGTAATTACTATGTTCATTCAGGAGGGCACATCAGCAAAGAGATGTTATCTCAAGACTTCACTGACAGGAATCTAAACAGACAAGAGTCCAAAGAATTACAGAATCATAGAATACTTAGGATTGGAAAGGAACTGAAGATCATCTAGTTTCAAACTAGGGGCAGCTCCCGCTAAACCGTGCCACCCAAGGCTCTGTTCAACCTAGCTTTGAACACTGCCAGGGACAGAGCATTCACAACTTCCCTGGGCAACCCATTCCAGTGCCTCACCACCCTCACAGTAAAGAACTTCCTCCTTATATCC
>JANHGB010040586.1:22938-38368 GCA_026283785.1 Coracopsis vasa | reverse complement strand
AAAAAATCATAAATTACATTATTTTTTACTTTTATACGTTAAATGGAGAGATGTGCCAATCCACAGGTCCTCAGAACCTCTTCTATTCAAAGATGCTACTCCTTGCTGAATGAAGGAGTAAGTATTGGTCTTGTTTCTTTTGTGTTGTGTGTATCTGCTTGTAGTAGCTCAGCTTTTCTGGTCACATAGGCATCACCACAGAGAACGGAAACTGTAAGTCCATATTTTTCTTGTACCAAGAAAGAGTAGTAAGGTGTGACTGAAGGAACACAAAGTTGTGGGTTGTCATGGACACTAAACCAGATTGCTTCCCTTCTGCCTTGTTTGCCAATTGCCTCTGCAGGTTGGTGGCAAAGGAATCTTTTAAGACTCATGAGATAGAGCTTCCTCATGTTGTCGTTGTAGCATTTTGCTGCTGAGAGAAGAATGAGTTTTTACTAGATTTATTTTATTTTTAAGTCCTTCTTTTTTGGTTTGACAGGGAGGAAAAGCTGATGGCAAAGCTGTATCATGTCACTAATTAACCAGGATCTTGACCCATAAGACATTCTCACACAAAGAACTAAGGAAAAAGGGGGCTTTCTCCCAGCATCATTTGTGGAAGTGGAGAACAAACACCTACATTTTAGCTGACTACTTTTGTTCTATATTTATCCATATTTATTTTAATTAAAGTCAACAGGATTGTGGATGTGACCATTGTGATATAACAGCATCTACTGAGGCAGAAATAGGAAGGATTTATGCTTTTACTTGGCTAGAACATAATCATAAACTAAGTTTTGTCTGTATTTGTGCTATTTAAAATAAAAATAGTCATAAAAGAAATTCATCATAGGTGATGTTGTCAGTTCCAAAATAAGAGATTACTCAATGAGAATGGTATAGATGCAAACTCCTTTTATCCGAGGAATGGATTCAGTGATCAATACCTCTTCTAGTAGTATGTTCCTGTGAAATCTAAGACTAACATGTTCTTCGAAGTGTAATTCACAGAGTGGGCCACTATTCCTACCCTTTCCCCCTTCCACGACCACCCAAATTTATTGAGAGTGGTGTTGCCATTTATCTCATGATGACAGTTAGTCACGTCCAATGATATGTTAATTTTTGTCACTTTAGGAAGGAATTGGCTAACAGTAAGTGTCAAATAGGAAGAAGATACATCTTAAGAGCCTGGTAGCTAATGAATTGCTTCAGCAACGAAACCCACTGTCCTGGCTTAATATAGAGAGATATTTTATTCTTTTTTTAATTGAATTCTGATTTTAATGAACTGGCAGAACTGCAGAACATGTTCTTAAATCAGTAAGGTGTTTATTTTGGTTTTCTCAAAGTTCCAACTGTCACAGCTCAACAGTGGGAAAAAATTTCGAAGTAAAGCTATTATTGGCAACCTTAATGCTTTAACTGTAATTTTTATCATTGTGAATTCCTTTTTTTTTTTTAATACAGCCAAGCAGAACCTTTCTACCTACCAATCTTACGTGCCAACACATTTAGCATTTTAATTGGCACTGAGTAATGTGTGTATTTTGAAAGAAGTTTGTAATAGAACACTAATTAAAATAAACGATTTTTCAAGACTATGCCAGGCCACTACAAAGTTAACAGTTCTTGGGTATTTGTATGTGATTCTCAAATTTCTCAGTTTCTGCAGTTCCCTACTGTGATTTTTATCACAGTAAATTGTAAAACTCAACTGAAGTACAAAGTTAGGCTAGTGCTGCTAAAGCAATTTTTGGAAATCCCACCTCTGAACTAAGCTCAGCAGCACCCAGTATTGTGTTCACCTGGACAAATTGGACAGCTTGTACTAACGGTGAGCATTGAAATAGCTCAGTGTAGGCTTTTGCTGCTTTTTCCAGGTATTACATGACACCTAACAGAAGCACATACATTAGATCTTTTTCAAGGAAAATTTTGAAGCTTCATTTTCTCCTCATGGGATTTTCTATGACACTGTTGTTCAAACCTTTGTTCATCATCCGCTATAGAGGTAACATTTTATTAACAAAAACACTGGTCAGATGCTGAGGAACAGTATTCCTGTATTACATGATAAAATACTTTTTTTCTGACTATGTATATATATTTTTTTTTTTCTCCTCCCTAACAGTAGCATCTGGCTCTCAGGCAAAGTCTTCAAGCAGTTGTGCTGGCCCTGTTGCATACAACTTTGGGCTCAGTAGAGTTGGATTGCTAACTTTGTTTCTAATGCTTTTTACTCCGTAATATTTTCTTGTAAATAATTTGGATGAGATTGTTTGCTCCATAGAAGTACAAGTAAAACCCCAATGGTATTGTCAATAGCCACCCAGTCAAGCGATATACCCTTGTGTTGTTACCTCTGCTCTGAAGGAAAGTCAAAGCTGCTAGATCTCAGCTAACAAGAAGATTTCATAGAATCACAGAATGGTTTGGGTTGGAAAGGACCTTAAAGATCATCTGGTTCCAGCTCCCTACCACAGGCAGGGACACCTTCCACTAGACCAGGTTGCTCCAAGCCCCGTCCAACCTGGCCTTGAGCGCTGCCAAGGATGGGGCAGCCACAACTTCTCAGGGCAACCTATGCCAGTGTCTCACCACCCTTGCAGTGAAGAACTTTTTCCTAGTGTCGAATCTAAGCCTACCTTCTTTCAGTTTAAAATTATTCTGCCTTGTCCTGTCACTACAGGCCCTTATAAAAAGTCACTCTCCAAATTTCTTGTACATCCCTTAAGGTATTGGAAGACAAAGTCTCCCCTGAGCTTTCTTTTCTCCAGGCTGAGCAAGTCCAACTCTCTCAGCCTGTCCTTGTAGGAGAGGTTCCTACAATCCTGTGATCCTCCTATAGACTTGCTCCAACAGGTCCACATCCTTCATATGTTGGGAGCCCCAGAGCTGAAGTACTACAGGTGAGCTCTCACGAGAGCAGAGTAGAGGGGCAGGATCACCTCCTTTGACCTGCTGGTCACGCTCCTTTTGATGCAGCCCAGGATATGGTTGGTTTCTGGTCTGTGAGCCCACACTGAAGCTGGCTCACGTTAAGTTTCTCATCAGTCAACACCCCAAGTCCTTCTCCGCAGGACTGCTCTGAGTCTCTTCTCTGCCCAACCTGTAGCTGTGCCTGAGAACATCCTCAAAATGTATTTTCCACTGAATGACCCTTTGTACCTCTCCATGTAGTCTGTGTCCTGTGAACAGCAAGTTTCTTTCTAGCCAAGTGACTAGAACTAAAACAAAGGTTATTTGCTTTTCCATTAACAATTGTTCTTGCACACAGGGTGAATTTGATCTCTCTATGAAATAGGCGTCAATCAGCTGCTCTCCTCATTGACTTCCAAGAAAGTTTTGCTCTTTGATTCTCCCTTGGGGCCTTTAAAATTTCACAATTTCCCAAAATGCTTTACAAATCCACTTTTACTGTGTCCAGTCCTACCGTTCTAAATTGATTCATAGCAAGTCAAGCTAAATAACAGTTCCCAGCCATCTCAGATACACAGCATTTTCAGGTCTATATTTTCTAGTAATAGCAGGAGAATGATCTGTGGTTAACATATTAGACTAAAATCAAGAGACCTGGAACTAATTCATGCTCTTAACACAGACTCAGAACAACCTTCGGCAAGTCTCAGCAGGAAAAAATGTACAACAGATATCTTCAGGCATATGATCTAAGTGCCCTACTTACAGTCTAGTTTCCCTAATCTCCACACAATGGACAAATACTAGTTGTATATGCCTCCCATTTCTGTCTGCAAACGCTATTGGACTTGCACTCGGTTTTGGTTATTCTTCTGTGTGTACATCAATGGCTAGTGCAGTGAAGCCTTTGAGCCTTGTAGGCACTGACACCAGCAGCTTCAAAGCCTGCAAAGTAAATAAAATATTGTGTAAGAAAAATAGCTGAAAAGGTTTATTAATTTATAAATGCTTCATTTGTCAGGAACAACTGCAATAGGTTTTCATGCATGTGTATGCATATCTGTGGGTACACACACGTGTATGTGTGCATGGCTTTACATGCGTGTATGTGACTGAGCGTGTGCACATGAAAGCTTAAAAACAAGGGCTCTTCACAGACATTTAGGAGAAGATTGATTTAGCAATGGAAGAATTCCACCAAAAACCTGGAGCACATTTCCAGCCATGTGTTCTGCATTGTACTTGTCTGCATTTCCCATCTAGAATGAATAAATGGAAACACTCTGTCAGTACCTCAGATCACAAGAGAAGCAGGATGCTTCTTGACTACCACGCATTTCATAGAGGAGAAAAGGCTGCTTGCTGTAGTGTAAGTCAGATCAGGCTGAAGAGAAGCAATTCTGTCTCTTCCTCCCACACACAGACAATTTACACCTGCACAATTCAGCTGTGCTGAAGCATTTTAATCGATCCCAGAAAATCAAGAATAGGGTTTAAAATCCCCTTCTTCTCTTATAGAGATCAGAGATGACGGAATGTCAGATCATATATGTTGCAGCTTGTGTGTACAATGGAAAGAATTAAAAATAGCTTCTAAAACCTGAGTAAATTTTTTGTGTATTAGTGGATTGGATTTAGTCATTACATTAACTGAACACTGCTCTTTGTACAGCAAATACACGCACTTTGTTATTCACAATGGAAGATTTTTTCTTTTTTAACTTCACAGAATGTGGAGGCTAAGAGGAAATATGTAAAGCATTACTATTATCCATGATTCACTGACAACAGGGCAGTTTTTGTCCATATTTCTTCAGAAACGGTGTTACCTACAATAGTGCCAACTAGGAATAACAGCCCATTTTTCTAAGCACTATGGAAACAGAATAATCTTAAAACTAGCCCTACCTCAAACAGTTTACAATCTAAGAAATGAGAGAAAGCAGATAGTAGGTGTTAGTTTAGTCTTTATGTCGTGCCTTGTATACTGAAACTGTAAAGAATTATATAAATTGTTGCTAGTTCTGATGTAGCTTTGTGATTTGCAGATTAAACTGAAACAGTAAGTATGGTTTCTGCCTTACTGTTCCAAGATGTATTTGAATTCATGGATCTGAATGAACCTGGCAACCTTCTTTCTCACAAAGGCCTTTAATTTTACTTCCATAATTTTTATTCAAACTTGGATGAAAGTGGAGACAAGTTGTAGGTTTTCTAAAGACTTCCAATCTGAATTCTGAATCAAATGAAGCATCAAAATTAGGCTACAATTCTTTATACTCAATGTGAAAATTAATATTATTTGACCTTAATTGTTCTGAAGTTGTTAAAATGATCTTGTGTAAACTAGTGAATTGCCTGCAAATCTTAGCAGTCTGAGAGAACAGGGGGAACTTCAACAGATTAAAATAGCTTTAAGGCCTTAAATTAGGATTCTAATCTCTTAAAAAAAAAATATCAGTTATCCTATCTCTCTTCTGTTTACAAAATGCATCCTAAAACCTCATTTAAAAATGCATGCAGGAGCAATGGTCTCCATGTCACCTCACAAAAAGCAGATGTTTCTTATCAAATATTGAACGCAAAGCATCAAGCTGGACGGAGGCAGCTAGTGGAGTTCCTCTCCACTAAGCACTGCTCTTGGGATCAGTCTTATTTGCATGTGAATGGATGTAGTTTTCACAGAAAACATCTGTGGTTATGAGGTGGACTGCCAAAGCAAAGTGATCGCAAGAGGAAGATATCACAACAGAAAAACTGGGTAACTTTGAGGACTGGAGTAACATAAATGAAGTGAAATTCAAAGGCCAAAATCAAGCACTCAAAAACTGAGAACAAAAATGTTTCTATAAAATCTAAGGTCTTCAGCTAGAGGCAACTGCGGAGAAGAATTACATGTATATGTTAACTGGATACAAAACTATTTGAGCTGCCAAACTGCTATAAGCAATGAAAGAGAAATGCAGTATCAGAGACATGGAAGGATTAATATCATTAGTGCAGAGCACTGACAATGCCTCACATGAACTATTCTGCACAATTCCTGCATTTCATGTTCAAGAAGGATGAATTCAAGCTGAAGTCATCGCAGAGACGGGCTATTCAACTGGTCTTTGAAACGGAGAGCCTGGCATATGAGAATAAAATCGAAGTCTATGATCTGGTTCTTCTAGAATATGTGGACTGATATGATGGACTATAAATGTATTAAGGGAGAAATTGACTATTTAAGATAGCAGAGTGTTGTCATGAAAACAGGTGGGTATAATCTTATCATGATAAATTTAGGCTAGAAATTAGGATATTTTCTCCTAATTAGGGAATGAAGACAGAGATCAGCTTCCCACTGTGAGTATGGAGAACAAACAAGTTGGGTTGTTCTAACATGACGTTTGGTCACTACAGAAGAAATATTATGTAACATACGTGCTTATGTCACCAGAGCCACATACATCAACATCTTGCTCCATATTTTTTTACAGAATACTTTTAGCTTATCTAATACAAAACTTCATTTTTAAATTGGTGTTTCACTACATGGACTGAAACCTTTAAAATTTATCTCTATACCAAATCCACACTGAATTCCTGCAATTAAAATATATGGGTTAAAACATTGGGAACTCCAGTATTTTTTCCCCAAAATTATTTATGTGAGCCATGCTGTGCTGTGGAAGAGAAAACTTTTTAGTCAGTCATCCATAAAAGGCTTTGATATTATTCTTAATAACAGTGCTTTTAAGGGCCCCAAGAAGACAGCAGCTTAGTTCTTTCCGACTTGGTATGTTTACCATCCATTGTATAAAGAACAGGGGTGTAAATGTTACTGTATAAAGAAATTTGTTAGTTTTATTGTTTACACCCTGGAGATGTCAAAATATTCCTAGACAGCTGGTAGAGCAGTGATTTACTGAGAAATAAACAACACTGAAATACACTGAAAGTAACTAAGAAATTATTTTGGCACATTTGCCCTTAAACCTGCGTGTCTGTGACCTTTGCACCGACAGGTACTGCTCTAACATCTGGTAGACCACAGACAGCTTCAAAGTCTTTTTCATTTTTAGCTGCCTGTGGCATCTCTAAATAATAATTTTCACCATTGATAACTAATTTATTCCTTGAGAAAGTTGTGGGAACGAAGCAAAAATACTTTTTGAGTCCACCCTTTTTCCGATTAATTTTAGTGCGTCCTTTTTCTTTATAATTCAGCTCTGAGATCTGAGACTACCTTTTTATGGTTCACAAGTTGTTGTAATCAACTTGGTGGCAGGCCCAAAAGCAAGCTGTGTGACTCAGTGACAGTTGCAATCAGTGCAACCAGGAAAAAGACAAAGAGCCGATACATTCAGAACCCACATAAATGGATGAAAATGTTTGGAGAGCTTTCCATGAAGTCTATTGGTTGGTGAGCTTTGGATTAATCTGATGTTTAGAATATTAAATATCATTACCAAGGAACATGTATACAGCACCTAGCGCTTGCCAATTTTTTATTTAAAGAGCGTTATGTTTCAATTAGATATGGTATTGTTAATGTCCCACAACAAAATGTTTCACTGTGTTGCTATGCACTACGAGACTTTAGGAAATGCTGTGTTTTGCTACAGGCAGCAAGTTACATTGTCTTAAAACTGAAAAGTGGTCAAGAATGCGCTTAGCTTTATGCATGTGCTTAACTCTCAGAAACATCAGTCAAACTTAAACAGGGGCTAGGAAGCAAATATTTTGATTTAAATATGACTACTTACCATTCCAGAGCCTAATACATTCTCATGAAAAATAACAGGTTTCCAATTTGAAGACTGCTTTGAAATCAAAGATCTTACTCCAGTAGAAGATACATAAAATCTTTCTTCCTATAAATGATAAAATCCCCTGATACAGATCTCTTGTGTAAATTCTTTCACAGGCATTTTGATAGCATTTGTGTGATCTGCTTGGGAAAGCAACCAGAATCCACGCTAGCTAAACACTGTAGGGAGGAGTTGACTCTAGGGTGAGGGGCAGCTGATGTCAAACAGTTACACCTGTGCTGCCCTTTCTGCAAAGAAAGCAAAAATGCACAAAGCATATGAGAACGAGCTAAAGATATCCTGGATAGCTCCAACTTATGTAATAGTACTCCCACTTTCTCTGCTAGCAATTCATTGCTTCTTCATGAACAGGAATGTACTTAAAAGTCACCCACAATCACACATATGAATACAGTCCCACTCGCTGGCACATTTGTATAGTGATTCCTACAATATTACCTTGTATCGAGCAGCTTAAAAATGAACTTTTAAGGAAGAACATACAATACACATTTTAAATAGCCCCGGGAATTTGGCAAATACATCAGCAAGAACTATGGCACATCCTCCTGTCACAAAGAGCCTTTGGTTACATAAAATTTGCCAGATTGGCTCAGATTAGTTGTCCATCGAGTCTTGAATCCTGTTTTTGAAGGTGACAAGTACCAGATGCTTCAGAGGCAGGTGCAAGAAACCCCCATACTGAACACTTATGTAATAGAGAGGGCTCTTCCTAAAATCAGGCAGTTGGTGGGTGGCTTATGCTTCACAGCAGGAGAGTTTATAACGCCGTGAAATGTTTATCTTCGTTATGTAACCATAGATGTGATTACCCATCTACAGTCAGCTCGGGCAAAAAGTGCCACAGGGCTTTTAATAAACACTGCTAATCAGGACCTCGTTTTATTTCTCAGCTGAGAGACATCAGAGCAATTCAGGATCTGAGAGACCCTGCAGTATGATACCAACTTGCTAGACTGATCATTTTTTAAAGCATAGAAAGTGCTTGTAAGTAGACTTCATTTAGCCATCTAAAAGTTGGGTGTCTGCTCTAAGCCGGTCACTAAACCAGAGATACATCCTAGCCTGGGTGCTGATAACTAGAAGCAGTGAGTTTCTAGGCTTACACATGATGAGCCTGAATTGGGGAAGTAAGCAAGAGGACTTTTTGCTTCAAGACCTTCTTGGACAAAGGAAAAATCTCTTAGGCAATTGGAAATAAAAATAGCCCAGATCTGATGTACACTACAATTCTAAAGTAATATTCATAATCTCCATTACTTAAGAAGAAACACAGTGATTTTTTTAAATAGAAGTGTGAATTTGCTTTGTAGTAAAGAAGGAGGAATGGAAACATGCAGTATAAATACCAAAAAACCTCCATACTGGATGCTTGATTTTTAAATTAGTTTATTAGTTGCTGGTTTAAATTTTTACGTTCCTTCACGGCGTTAAATTTTTTCTACAAAAAGCAGTATGCTCGTATAACAATTTAATTGTATTTGTTTGATGGTATAATCATGCCATTAGTTAATTTAGCACAGCTCCATGTGGCTCCTATAAATAATGGCATATACAGCTTAGTTGTCACACTGCTTTGCGGCACAAACCCATTTGTGGGAAAAGAAACAAGCACAATGCAGAAAGTCTCAGGCTTTAGCATTCTTTTAAATTAAACAAGTTCAATAAAATGCCAATAATAAGCATGGTGGAAGAAGAATACAGGAGTAACTGGGCGCCTGAAGTGGTGCAGGGCAAGTTCTCTCTTTGCAACCCTGGTACCCCACAGTTTATTTTTTAAAGCAAAGATTATGTGCAATGTTCACTTGCACTTGAGCTAACACTCCATTCAGACCTTGCATATCCATTTCTGCCTCCCTTCTGCTTCTATTGGAATGGAAAAGCTTGAGAAAATTAAGTATCCATTTGAACCTCTGAGGCACCTTTGAAAATATAGTGGATATTTTCATTCTCATTTCTAGAAGTGAGAGAAATCAGGGTCGAATGGAAGTCCTCCCATGGAAGTTGAGAGATGTAGGAACCTACTTCCTGATGGCTGAACATATTAAACAGATGTGTAGATTCTCCTTGTTCATTTCACTGCAAAAGAAACAGGTTTGCTTTAACTCCCTGCAGTGGAGGGTTGAAACTAATCTCCCAGCTCTGCCCTGAAATTAATTAAAAGTCTGCATACAATTGACCACAGCCTCTCAGCTGAAATCTCTTCAATTACATTGCAAGCTCTTGTTCAATCATACCATACCCCACTGATTTTTAAATGAATTGCCAAAGATCGCACAACACAAGGGTGGCAGGGCTGGGAGGAGAACCAGAACTGCTGATGGGTCATTCTGTGTTTGGAGCATTAGACCACAATTTCCCCTAGACAACATCATTCTGCATATGGAACAGAAATGTGCCTCCAGTTCCTATTTTATATAGACTGAAATGACTTCAATGAATCTGCCCCCAGCTGCTGGCCAGCAGGCACCACTGTGATTTCTGAGTATATTTGGGACTTTCCCTTTGGAGGATCCTGGGGCATGATTTTCTAAGTGACTATTGATAATAACGGGCCAAAAAGTTCAAAAAAGAAACATGAAAGATTATGTTAAATTTAGAATGACACTATTTTGCATGTTCTTCACAGAATATTTACTGCTTAACATAACCATTAGCAAACAAATGAGACTGCACTCATTCTTTTGTGTACTTAGATTGTCTGTTTTCTTCCTTTTATTTGCCCGTTTTGCAGTATTTTACCAAGCCCCACCTCAGGTTGGCCAACTCACCGCTGCCTCCATAAAAAGCAGTTTTGCAGTGCCACACTTTTCTTGCTCCCCCTTCTCTGTTATCCATTCTTGGGCAAGCATGGCTGTTTATCTAGTTGCACAGTTAACTGGAAATACTGAAAGGGTAACCAGTTTTTATTTCCCACGCTAGTTTTAATCTGGATGACTTCCCCAGTACAGTTCATTGCTCAACACACAAATATTTGGGCCACCTAAGGTGCAAGATAGGGAAGGGAGCAGAGTACGAGGAAGGTGAGGCTGCTTCTTTCAGTGGCAATGCTGCCCTAGCTGGCCACCCTAAGGCATATAAGGTTTCACAAAAACTGAACGTATGCTTATCCCCAAACATCCTATGATTATGCTCAAAATGGCTAGAATGAAGTTACTGAAAAACAGATACCACAGATCACCACTGTGATTGCTGTGCACACCAGCCACATTGGCCACATCAAAGCTACAACAGCTGATACATCTGAAAAGTCATGTGATGTCCCCTGCATCCTCCCACCTGGGTCTCCATTTTTCCAGCATACATAGCATGCATTTCCAACACATAGCAGCAATTGCTAGCATTTTTTTATCTCATATAAATAGTTCTATGTTGTTACAAATCACTAACTGGAATGACGTAAAAAATTGATATTCTGATGAGTCAGCTCCATCTGAAATACACTGGAATTGAGAAAAAAATTATGTGGTTTTGTATCTTGTTGGAAAATATTTTTTGAGACAGTAGCAGCAAGCAGAACAAGAACTTTCTTAGCTTGTATGCAATAACAGGATTCCTGGTTAGAACTTCACAAAACCTGACTTTGGTGAAAGAGTAATATAGATTTAATCTGCTCAGTTTAGCTAAATCCTTATTAAGATGTGTGTAAAGACTACCCAGAGTCTAACTCCCACTAGGATTCTGAATGAAAGCTATTACAGGAGAAATTCCCAAATGACCTTTAGTAATTTTCCTCAAAATGGCAGAACATCCATCCAACCTTCATTTTTTTGTAAATTTATCATTAGTATCTGGATAAAAATAGAAGCATCATTGTTTTGTGGAGGCAGAGTTCAAAACTTTCATATTTAGGAGTTAAAATCTCAACTGAGAATTGGTCACTTAAACCCTGCAATGACCAGCTAATCTGGATGTCATTACTTAACTTCCACTGATCCTACAAGGGATTTTAAGATGTGAATGCAATCCAATAAGAATTCATGCAACTTAACCTCCCCTCATAGCTCTTCCAGACATAATTCTTCTGCCACAGACTGTGGCCTGCTACTCTATGGCCACTCCTGACCACCTCTGCTGTCAGAGACAATCACAGACAAACACGGAACCATTCCAAGAAATGGTGAATAAGCATATTGGGCCAAATGTACGCTGGCTCTATACTCAGCAAAATTATATGAGAAATGCTTTAGTCCCACTTAGTCAAGTAAACACATTTTGTAACATAGAGGAGACTGCTGCCTCATCATAATTACTCCTGGTTAACTAAGCATTTTAAGACTAGTGTTAGTCACAGAAGGACAAACGCTGATGAGTTTGGGATGCATACATGTGTGAAAATGACAAAAATAGAGAAATTCAGAATACAGATTTTTATTTTGCTTACATAAGATTTCTTCTTCCGTGTTACATGGCTTCCTAATTACACACATTGCCTTCATTGTCCTTTAGAAGTAACTGTTGCTTCCCCATTTCTCATTTACAAGGGTCTCTAAAAGCAACCCAGAGAATATTTGCACCTCAGAGGTCCACAGCTATCAAAATGTTACAACGGGGCAATGGCATTGACACATAAATTAGTTTTTGTAAAGTGTAACTACAGTAGGCATTGGATGTAGGAAAACAGCAAAAGCAATGTAAAAAAATGATGATTTTTAACCACATTTGCCCCATTCTGTACTGGGCCTATCCTATCTTTGGCTAATGAGTCATCCCTGTACCTACACCAGAAAGTTAATATACCTCAGCATTGCTAGTGGAAAGGACTAGCAGCTTTCTCTTTTAGAGGTATCTTTTCCAGGTTATCTGGAGGAAGGCCAGATTTCAACAACAGATTACCACTTAAATCACACAGAAAGCAAAAAGACACGGAATGTATAAAGACAAGACCCCAAAACATGTGGTGCTTGGGACACAAAGTGGTCATTTGTCTAAGGTTCCTGAATGGTGTCACCTATGCCTAGCCCACTTCTGCCTTGTTTGCACAGGCAGGGCTCACACATATTCCTGAAATAAACCATTTGCACTGAAAACACCTGATCATTTATTTCTGCTCAAAAAAAACCCACCCAAACCTGAAAAACAAAACCAGCCCTGAAACATCCTGTTGCCGGCGAAAGGACATCAATACTCCAGGATTGTGTTCCCCCATCTTTCCAACCTGGGCAGAGGTAAACAAACAAACAGGGTTTCAAATTCAAGACAAGTGCAGATTTTCTGTCCTCTTTATGGTCTTTAAGCAAAGGAAGATAAACTGCTTGCAACATCCCTGCTATGCATACTGCAGCACGAGACTGCTTGCAGAAGTTGAAGAGCCACGGGTGAAGAAGCAGTGGATCCTTCTCCCCTTTCCTCCTCCACACAGACAAATAAAAGGCGCAGTTTTCAGCTGACAACTGAATTCACATTTTATTGTTAATAAAGACACTCATGAAAACCTTAAGGGGACTGAAATGATTTGAAATTATTTATGATGTATTACAAAACAGCATATTTTATTGAATTGCCATGATGAAAATAACTTTTACATTAAATATATCTAAGAAATTTAAAGAAATCCACTCAGATTAATGGTCTTTCTTGCCATCATTGTGTCTTTTTTATAAGATGCATTGAGTAGAGCTATACCACCATCTGACCAAATAAGCTGATTCTTGAGCATTCTTGTACAGGATTGTATTAATCAAGTTATCTTAATGAAGCCATTAGCTTACTGAATGTACATATTTCAACTTTGAAGACAGTAGAAAATCGGAATTAAATTAGCAGGAAGTCACACTACCAGCCAGTCACAAGACAGGAAGTTTTCTGAAACTGTTCTCACTGCTAAGAATAATAATATTATGTCCCCACAGCTGATTTTCAAAGTCCTTGAGGGGGTCCTATCAAATACTCAATTTGATTCATGTGAATTGTAGAATAGCATAAAAATGGGTTTGTAATGTATTTTTAGTGTTCGGATGAGATTACGCCGTGAATAACTGATCCATTTTTGCAGTTTTTACAAAACAATTGGAAATTTTCCTCTCAAAGCCTCCCAAAATAAGGAAGCCAGCTTCATTACTGCAGGTTTGAGATGTGTGCTGCTTGAAACGCACTACAGGGCTTTCATCATATAGAGAGCATGAGAGCTGTTTTTTACTGTAATCATTCCATTACGTCTATGGCAGAACTCTTTTGCAGAAACATGGAATTTCGACCCATAGCAATGGCAACAAACATAACATCCAGAAATTAAATGTGTCTTTTCTTGCCTGCTATCTAAGATAAAATGAGATTTATGTTTAAAATCCTGACAGAAACCATATATGCTTTTTCCTCATTGCAGCATTTTCTTACTGTTTTCAATCACAGGAAAAGGAAGCCTTCAAGAAAAATCTTTGGACACCATTAAGACCCATAGACGAATGGGTACTTTGAAACTTCAGTGAAAAGTAAGAATTTCTTTAACAAATACCCTTGGTAAATGCAATACAACCCTGCTTCTGAGCATTCAGATGACTCAAGTTTGTAGTCCGGCCTACAATGACGTGAGGCACTGCAGGTTCCCTTGAAAGAGTGAAAATTCCTTCTCCTGATTTCCCATGGTCCAGTCTCTCTCTTCCTTGGGAAAAGCAGCCAACCTATGGAAGTGTGGGAATCAGTCGTGTTACTATTGCCAAGGGAATATCACCTCATCTTTTCAGACAGGAAGAGAGAACAGCTCATCCCTGCGCCTGTGGCACCACCAGAGTTGGGAAGAAATCCCCCAGTTACAGGAAAAAAACAGAATGGGACTAGCATTGACAGAGAAGGCTCACGGAGAGCAGCTGTGAAAAAGTGAACGAGTACACCGGGGATAACGAATGCGCACCAGGGAAGCAATGTCTCTTACAGTAGCACCACAATATTTTACTCCATAAATTTCAGATAGTGAGATGTATCAGTTGGCAGGCATGCATGCGAAGACTAGGCAGGAAGAAATCAAAATCCAACCGACAGACAAAACCACAATATAATCTTTTATTATAACCTAATTTACTTGATGGTCTGACTCATGATTTTCAAGTCCTTGGGGTTTGCAGCACTGCTCCACTTCTCCACCAGATCAAGCGGTACATGTACCTTCCAAGCTCCTGAAAAGGGATTTGGGTTCTGTTGCTGCTGCTTTATTCCATTGCTTACCGGGGTCAACTACAAATGTTTGAATTTCAGCGTGTATTTAGAAAAGGGCCAGGTCAGGGTTTCGTACATACCCCGATGCCATCACCCAGCTAGAATCGCGCTCAGGCGTCCAGAGCTAGGGAATTCGTTACAGAACGGTTCCCTCCTCTTCCAAGAGGCGGCGGTGACCCTCGCACCGCCCGTTCAGGGACGTACTCTGCTACCACCCTCACACAGCACCCCTCAGAGCAGCGGAGATCCCTGTTAACGTGCCCGCACCTCTTGTTTCGGCCGTCCATCCCCTTCGCCGCCGCAGGGCTGGCTGAGGGAGGCGATACCGGCGCCAACTACCGGGAACGGGACACGGGGTTCCGACTCGCCAGACCCCGCGCTCCCCAGGGGCTGCCGCACGCTTCGTCTTAAAGAAGCAGTTAAAAGAGTGCAAGCCCAATCCGCCGGTGATGTGCCGCGCCTGCCCCAAGCCCCTCGGCACCTCCGGTGAGGGCCCCCGAGCCCGCCACACCCCGAGCCCGCCCCGGTCCGGTCCACAGCGGCTGCCCCGGGGT
>JANHGB010040586.1:0-10216 GCA_026283785.1 Coracopsis vasa | reverse complement strand
GCTTTTTTTCTTTTGCTTTTTTTCTTTTGCTTTTTTTCTTTTGCTTTTTTTCTTTTGCTTTTTTTCTTTTGCTTTTTCCTTTTTTTTTTTTGAGAAACTCTAGAAAAACGGTACCAAATAAACAAGTTTAATAAATTTTTCTCCAAGGTGATCTGACAAGTGTTGACAGTTACCCTTTTTCTTTTACTTGTACTGACGAGTTGCTACACTAACTGAAATTTGTCAAGGCAAAAGATTAAACTGATTTATTTCAGTTTTAGTAAAGTTTTAATAAAGTCATATGCTGTGAATAAACAAGTGTAGCAACAAGAAGCATTGAGAATTTCATTAATAAAGCAAGTAATTACTGAAAACTCGGGTAAGGGTTAGTAAAAATTGTTACTGAGACTGCCAGCCTTCCCTAAATAAACCCCAAACTGGTGAAATATAACTCTCATCAAGAATTCCTGTCTGGGATTTTTTCTCTTTCAGAAATTATGCAGAACTGTTTTGGTGAAGTGGTATAAACCTTGAGGGCAGAAGGGATTTCTCTCTTTAACTTTTTGAAGGGATTTAAGTAAGGGTAGGGAAAGGTGGGAGTACAGAGTCTGCTCTGATTTAGGAATATTTATGTAGCTTCCAAGAAACTTTTCACTCTTTCAGGCACGATAAAGTACTCTGTGCCTTAGGTATATCTTTCTGTGTGTGGCATGCTCGCTCTGGATCCCAGTGTAGCATGTTGTAATATGAAGCCTGTGAAAGCAGCTTGAGCCTGTGGTATGTTGCAGCTTGGACAGGAATGCATTTCTGAAAGGTGTAAAGGAGGTAATTCAGGATCTAGACGTGAGGTTTATTACCCTTATAAAATGGGTCATCATGGTTTGTTTCAGTTTTTTTAATCTATGTAAGTGGCTGACCTTATGTACCAAACCTATTTATTTTTAAGCACTAATACTGGTCTTTGCTCCCTTTAGGACCAGGAATAGATAGATTGGACGTTTCCTAGTAGGGTAGAACTGGGATAGGTGCGTGTGCCTTCTTCAGGGAGCAGTTCATAGAATCATAAAACAGTTTGGTTTGGAAGGAACCTTCAAAGGTCATCTAGTCCAACCACCCTGCAATGAGCAGGGGCATCTTCAACTAGCTAAGGTTGCCCAGAACCACATTCAGCCTGGCTTTGAATGTCTCCATGGATGGTGCACCCACCACCACTCTGAGCAATCTGTGCCAGTGTTTTGCTACCCCTATTGTAATGAATTTTTTACTCATGTCTAGCCTGAGTCTCCCCTATTTTAGTTATCTGTGTTATTACAAGTTCCACTTGTAGTTCAGATGTTACTGATCTGTGCTTCTGATGTTATTCAGAAAAACGACTGGGGTTGCTGTCTCTTACTTTAATTTTGTGGAAATTTTTTTGAAAATGTAGAATTATTTTTTTTTAGGAAAAAAAAAAATCCCAAAAAAACCCCAAACAACTGTAGAAGAAACTATGATGTATGATGGCTGGTACCAGTGTACACATGATGAGTGTGCCAAGGGAATGTAAAGTTGTAAAAATTAAATGCTTGAGAATTCTCAGGTCTGAGAACTGAGATTGTTTGTGCAGATATAATCCATGTGGCCAGGGGGCATGAATTTTGATGATTTTGACAATGAGACAGAGCTGGGAGTATGATCAGATTGCCTGGGCTCCGCTTGCAAACCTTCCAATACTAGGAAACACACATTTCCTTTTTTTCAGCCCCTTGCTTCATTTGCTGCTCATCCTGTGCCAGAGAGGACTGTACTTTCTGATCACACACAGGTGGTGATGTGAAATCGAAGACTGCATCTTTATAAGTGCTGAAATTCTATAAATACTAATACTGAAAAGTAAGGCAATGTTCTAAGTTAGTTAGGGATTGTTAGGGGTTGGAGTTTTTTTATTGTTTGTTTGTTTGCTTCTGCAGTTTAGTCTGGTTTTAGTCTTTAATCCTTCAATTTCATCTGTGGGAGTATTTCAGTTGATAATACTGCTGTTATTCTAACCGGACTGATAGTGTATTTCTTGCATGGTTTTGCTAGCATGATTTTTCTTATTTCTTCCTATTTGAAAGTTAGGGTTTGGTGGGGTTTTTTGTTTGGTTTGGGTTGTGGGTTTGTTTTTTTTTCTCCCAATTTGGAAGTTCTTTCTAGTGTAGTATGAGAAATTATTTGAGGGAATAACACGTTAGTAATGTTGGACTTTTGGTTTGGTTCTTTTAAGGCAATAATGACATCTGTTATGAGCAAGTCGTGCCACCATGGGATGTCAGTCACACAGAGCTGGTTAGGCTGTTGACATGTATGACTGTAATTGCCATGGAGGCACCTTACATACAGATTGCCACTAAGACTGGATTTCTGTGGTGTCCTCGTGTGTCCTACAGGAATAGCGTCATACTTCAGGCATGTAAGTGCAAAGTACTTGCAGCTGTCATTGAAACTGAAATGCTAGTTGCTTGTAATTTCTTAATCAGTAAATGTGTTTTCCTAATTAGATATTTTTTTACTGGAAATTGATAGGTAAAACATATTGTTCTTAAAAGTGTTTACTGTGTTCTGCACTGTGGTTCCTGAAGATGTTGGAGAGTCTAAAATCAGGCTGTTATTACACAGCTGTTTGTATGCATTAAGGCCCATAAATGTCCTGACTGAATCTTGCTTCATCTTCTACTTCTTTCAGCCTCCAGAAAACTTTTTAATGGATGTGTAACCACTGCTTAAACAATCCTGTGATGATCTCTATCACAGTACTTTCATGCTTTCTGTATTTGTACTGAACGGGTCTAGCTTAAAATATCTTATATTGTCTTAGCTGTATTCAACTTGACACATCCTCTAGAAGAGCCCCCATATGCACCTTAAAATGTACCTGCTTTGTTACTATGGTGATGGAAAAGAATCGTGCATGTTAACAACCCCGCGTTAGGTAATGGAGGATTTGCAGAAATCAGTTAAGCATTTGCCTGGGGCGCTGAAAATTGAGTCTGTGACCATACCTCCACCCCAGCCTCTGGCTACAGGCAGGCTGAGGGAATCTTGTGTTACGCGATTAGATGCTTCTCTGTTTTCAGATTGTTTTGGGGGTGAAGAGGACTTTTTGGAAATGGTTTCAGAAGTTGCAGTAATGTTGCCTTATCACGTGCTTTTAAGTGCCTTATATGATATACTTTTGGGTGCTTTGGGTGATGCTTGTGCAAGCGCATTGAATGTTTGTCCCTGATACAAAATCAGGTTTGTTTTTCTTTGAAGTCACTAGGTTCACAGTGCAGGAATTCACTACCTTTTATTTCTCTGTTATGGCTGCCTGCAAATCTTGAAAAGGGAGAATATGTCCACAGTCATTCCCCTGAAGCAAAGTAGAAAACATGAGCTCTTCTTCAGCTGTTAGTTGAATTCTAGATGAAGAACAAGTCTATTCAGGGAAGCTGTTCCAGAACAAGACAGGAATTTGGAGTGCTATAGTTTAGTAAAGGGTAGTTTCCTATGGGGGCCTTTATTCTCCCTCTGGAGTAAGTTGTTAACTAGGGGAAAACCGATAAGCTTAGTTTTCTAATTAGAGGAGCTTTTCAGGTTCTCCCTCTCTTGTCTGCTGTACCTTTTTAAAACTGTAGTTTTCCCAAACTAGTTATTTTGTTATTAACTATTTTGGGGCTTTTGTGTTTGTTTTTTGTTGTTGTTGTTTGTTTGGATTTTTTTGGGGGGGAGGGTTTGGTTTTGTTTGTTGTTTTTTGTTTGGTTTTTATTATTACTTGGGTTTCTTGTTTGTTTGGCTTTTCGTTTTTTACTGCTGAAAGTGGCGTATCTTTCAGTGTTTTGAAGTGTGTTGCCTGTTAGAGAGACTTATTATCCTTGTTGGTTTTGGTTTTAGCATTTTAGGAAGCATTTTTCTGAGCATTTCTCTGAATCAGTGTTCTCATACAGCTTATCCTGAAAGGCTTCTCTGAAAAATAAAACACTGGTTATTGTCTCTTCAAGACATTTTGACTGGCCCACTATGCACCCTCACAGGTCTTAATACCAGCGTTTTACCCTTGAGCAGTGCTAGCCAGAAGCTTGGGTTTTGCCACTCCGGGACATAAAAAAAATAGCCTAAATAAAAAGATGTGTTTCCTTTGCTGAAGAAAGACAGAATGCTTCGCACAGGCTGCAAGTTCATCCTCCTTTCAGCAGTGAAAGGAGAAGAAATTGCAGTATTGTTGAAAATCAATGCTGAGTGACTTCTCTACTGCAGGAAATTCAACTTTCATGATTGTGAACAAATCTTCCTGAAGTAGAACTACAGCTATATGTGCAGCTTTTCGAAACAAAAGCAAAATGTATGGATTAGACTTGGGGAATGATTGGAAATAAGTTTACTATATCTGTTACTTCAGCTGTTTTTTTAGACCTGAGCAGCTACTGGAAGGTACAGGATTAGCTTTTGGCAAGTCTGTGCTGCATGAGCTTGATCCCACAACTGAAGCTCAATGAACGAAATAAAATCTTTTAAGTAAGCTTTAAGGCCCTCACGCTCCTTCCAACTGGAGGGTGCAAACAATGAGCTTTGATCAATGTATCATCCCAAATAAGGCATGGTGATCCAAATCTCTCCATGTCATTTCAGTAGAGAAGTTGCAAGAGGTATCCTAAGTAACTTTCCGATGCCAAAAGAAGGAACAAATGTAACTTCTCAAGGGCAGGAGTAATTTTGGCCAGTTTATCTGAGATTGCTTCACAGTTTGTTTCTAAGGCAATTACAACCAGATAGTGCAGAAATGGTTGCATCCTATGGAGAAAGGATCTGCTTTTTACATTTTATTTCTTGTGTAACTTACAATTTAATATTTTACAGTGAGGAGAGTATAACTGTCATTTCCTTATTCCAGCATTAATATCTGTGATCTAGGGTGTATTTGGTGAGAAGAGATTTTTTTTTTTTTTTTCTGTCCAGTTTTGGTATTCCTTGTCTGAGACATATATTCTTTTATTTTGTCTATATAATAAAATGATATATTTGATTCCTGAGAAATACAGTTTTAACACTTAAACTGAAGGATGCTATTCAAGCTTTTATCATTAACCAAGAAATTCAGTTTAGTTGTATTGTGTCTTCAGTAGGATGCAACTTTTGTTGTCTTTATTTACCCTGGAAAATGGTGTTGTCCAAAGGACTATTTTTCCTTTCCTCTGCAAGGTGTTCTTATTATAGCTCAGCAAATAATTTTGTCAGGAATTGTTTCTGTTTGACTTTGTCAATAACAGTGTTGGTCAAAAAGCAGGAAGTTCTCTTTGTGCATTATTCCAGTAGAATCACAAGAAGCTCAGGTATATCTTAAGTTTTAAATAATCAGGTAGTATTTGTATGCCTTCAACTTCTGTAGAGAGCACTGTTGGAAATTACTGTAATATCTGACAGAAGTAGGGAGGATTATACATTACTTCTGTAGTTTTTTTGTTTGTTTGGTTTTTTTTTTTATGGTTTGGGATTTTTTCCTAATGATACAACTTCTGTTTGTTCATCTTCAGTCTTGTGAGCTCCATTACATACAATTTCCTTCAGAATGGAAAATGCTTTGTGTGTAGCTTATTCACTTCAATATGTAGCCTTGCAGCACCAGTTGTTGAATCTGGTGGTTGAGGCTGCTACAAGTGAGGTTCAAAGATCCACAGGAATCGAGTTGAATTCAGTATTAATGATACTGTTTGGGATTGAATTAAATTATCTGTCTGTAACTTTGAAGGTCTAGAAGTTGATGTTCCTTTGTAAAACTGTTGAGAAAAGGGTACTCACAAGCAAATCTTTTTAATTCTGTGGGTTTTTTTGAGACATAAATCTGAACTACTTTATAAATGCCCCCTTCCCAAACCATATGAACTTTTGTAGTGGTGTATCTGATACCTGCTATGGGTGCATTTACGTTAATATTTTTTGATAGACTGTTTACATAATCTGACTCTTAAGAATGGATTTAGGGTTTTTTTTATTTTTTTTTTTTGAGGGAGGTGTGTTCAGATTCTTTCTTGTCAACTTGTGAAGTATTTCAGAATAAGCTGAAGTTGCGTAAGTACACAAGCCATTTAAGACAGAAATACAAAGAATTCCATTAATGCCTTGTGGTTTACTAACACTGACAAGTCCAGTTTCACTAAATAAATAGTACCGGTGTTGTCATTTTGACGCACAAAGTAACTTTGTCTCTATACAGTTAATAGCCACCTAAAGCATCTATAGCAAATTTACAGTAGAGATCAGTTAATGAGGGAGAGTGGGAGTAGATTTATTTAAAATCCACTGAACTTAACTGCTCACTTGTTTGCTTTTTAAAGCAGATCTGTGGTTTGAAATGGTTTGGGGAAGTTTTTGTGACAAGGCAGATTATGGTTCAGAACTACTTGATAAAACTACAGAGGGGTCAGCTATGGTTTCTCCTTTCTGGGAGGTTAGAAATCTCTCTTTGAGAATGTTGGAGAAACTTGATAACTGAGATCCTGAAGATATTCAGAGATGCAGTTAATACCTGCACAAAGTGTTCCAAGGGCATCACAAATTAATAATGATTTAGTACTGTAATTTATTAAGGTGTTAATGCTGGTATTACCTTAATATTAATGCATGTTAATGCTTTATATAAAGCCATAAGAATTGCCATAAAGGATCTGGCAATCCTTTGTCTGACTTTTCTACTTGCTATACTTGGTTAGATTCCACATGCATCTGTTTCCTCATCAGGAAGTTTAAACTGAAATACATTATTTGTTTCTTGATTATTTAGTGGAAAACTTTGACATGTGTTTGTTTGGTAGGACCTCATTTTATTTTAGCAGCAATTTAGTTTTGGATGGCTTATCTGTTCTTAATACAAGTGTTGTGTTTTCAGGCATTCAGAAGTTGAAGTGAACTGAAATTGCTATGCCAGATTATTCAGTTTTAATCCTTTGGTTACAGTGTGCTGTTCATCTTTGAATGTTAGAACTTGAAATTAGTCTTAGCACCTAAACAGAGTATTTCAGAGCATTATGTACTACATAGGTGTTTCTTTTCTTGAAACTGTGTCTCACAAGAATCACGTGAATAAGGTGATGAGATAAAATGGTAAGCATGATATTCTAGGGGAAAAACTTAGTAATTCAGCTTTGTTAGGAAATGCATAAAATTTATGGTCACATCAGCATCATCTGCTTGCTTTCTGATGCTAAAGTAGTGTGTTAGCAGGAGAAGGGAGATGGGGAGGTTTTGATGCTCTTGGGCTTTCCCTTGAACAAGGACATTCAGGGCTGGCCCATTAATACTTGGGTTTTTTTGTGGGGTTTGTTTGTTTTGTAAGATGCTACTTTACACTAGATACCTCTGAGGTGCAAACAAAGGATTTCTTGATAAAGAGTTAGGTCAGTACTTCAAAATGTATCTGTCTATCCAATTTACCTGTAGATCTGTGTCATTTTTGTGCACAAAATAAAACGTGCTTAATAGAAACCAATTGATGCAAGGAATTTCTGACTGGTTATTTGGGCAAATTACAAGCTGTAAATGTGAAATCACAGATTTGAGAGAGCTGCTGAGTATTTAAAATTACTTTTTTCCCCCTCATTGCTGTTAGCATTGTTGGACTGCTGTTGCATGCAACACTTTCTCAGATGTAAAATCTTTATGATATATCATTAGTGAAACTCCTGGTTTTTGGTTTGGTTTGGTTGTGGCTTGTTTTGTTGTCTTTTTTTTTTTTTTTTTTTTGTGGTGGGATTAGAGAGTTTAAACTATTGAATAAAACTAAAGGAGAGGGGGGGAATGGAAGGACAAAAATAAACCTTGCTGTAAGAGCTACCTATGTCTACAAAATATATTCATTCCTTTCCCCTTATTAGAGCTGGGCCTTCTGCCAAGACAGATCTTCTGTTCCAGCTGGGCTTGCAGAAGCAGTAGTGACTGCAAGAGGTGATATATACCATTCTTTTAATTCTCAATGTCATTGACAGTTACCAAAGTTCCCATTCTTTGCTCGAGTTTATCCTTGCTAGGAGTTAAAATGAAACACAGTAGAGACAGTAAGACAATGCTGAAAAGATAAAGAAGACTGACAAGGAGAGAAATCTAAGGCCTAGTTTTAGGTATGCATTTTAAAGTCAATTAGGCAAACTACTAGCATTAAGTTTCTAAAATTATTTCAGATGCTGGTCTTGCTCTCTGAAAGGTTTTCTTGTAGCAGTCTTTTAAGCTTTTTCATTGAGTTATAGTACAGTGAACATTAGAATCCCTTATTAAGACTGCTTCTCATATTGAGTTATTTCCCTGTCACCCAGTGCATTGGGTTCTGGAAAAATACCTAGTAAACTCTGCAGCCTATATTGGTGTACTGTTTGGAAGTGTTGGAAGCTATAGATAGTTTGTCTAAGAATTGCCTCCAGTCTCACCAGTGATATCCATGGCACTAGTAAGAAACATTTCTAGGCAATTTGTATCAGCTTCATTTGTTAGCTTTCTTGCTACTTTTAAATAATGCCTAAACACTATTCTGAAACTTTAAAGAAAATGCAAAGGGAAGTTTAAATGTCTCTGTGGGCTATGCATCTGCCACTCTTTATATGAAGAATGACAGGCTTTACCAGAACACCTGGTTCTTAATGCAGGAGACCATGATGCTGGAACACATTAGAGCAATGTTATTTATATTCTGCCAAAAGCAATTATCCTGCAAGACTTACAAATATGTGTTAGCTTTTATGTGTGTGGTAAACTCTACAGACTTCCACAGAGATCTGTAGGTCTACTCAGAGTGATATATTTAAATTTTTGCAGGACTGAAGCCCAAGTGATTGCATAGAAAGATGCTTCTAGCTGCGGGCATCTGCTGATTATTCAGTAGTGTGGCAGAAGTGTTTCTTTGGGACTGGTCTGGTATGATTAGCATTGTTATTATGCCAAGGTAAAGAGTTTTTACGTTTAATAGTATTTGATAAGAGTTGTTTTAAGAAACCTGTTTTGATTCATCAGTTTTTCTTTCCAACAACAACTTCTAAGCTCCCCAGGGCTCTTATCTATCCAAGAACCTTAATTTTAGTTTTTGCAAATCGTTTACTTTTCCTCCTTGTGAAGATTTATTACTCCTTAAAAGTATCTTCAACTAGCTACTTTAAGTCCTAAAAGTGGCCTTGTTCTGTGCTGTGTCTTTCCGTCACCCTGTGACAGAAAATGAGCTCCACTGTTTGAGGGGAAAGGCCTGTTCTTTGAATCTTGGCTACCAAATAGAGCAGCTTTTCTGTTCGCCCCACAGCTGCTGTTAACATTTCATTCTGCAACTGCTAGAGGATGGGCAAGTAACCATCCTCATATGAGACAAAAATATAACTCCATTAGTCAGCTGGTGTGGGTTGTTGAAGCAGAAATGCAGGCAGTATTTTCTCCTGGTGGAGAAAAATCCATCACATCCTATTAATGTTGCCATTAGCTGACTATGGGGGAATGTACATTTCCTGAATCCACGGTTGCCTGTTCTCCTTACTTTGATGGCTGTCTACTTTAAAACTTGTAATTTAGTCATAACTATTACAAGATCATGTTACATCTCTGGGGTTAAATCTATTTGACACATAATCTATCTGAGAAAAGCCCTTAAGAAATAATGGTGCTTGACACTAACTGAACCTTAAATTATTGTGGCGTGAATTAGAGAACCTTGTTCTTAAAGAAGTTCCATGAGCTTTCTGAAATCTATAGGACTTCTAAGGTTTAGTATTTTAACTTTTAGACTATTTTGTATTTTAGGTCATTGCTGTTAAGCATGGATTTTGAATTCTCTTTCAAAGGTAGATTTGTTTGGGATTTTGTTCTGGTTTTTAATTTGGCTTGGTTGGTTGGTTGGTTGGTTTTTTACAGCTGTCTTCTGAATGTTGCAAATGTGATAGGCCAGTAACATCTTTGACATCCTCTTGCTAGTGTTCATTCTAAGGTTTAAGTGAGGGAAAGTTACAGCTCTTCAGCTTCTTGACACTAACATTTGAACCTTTAAGGTTTTGGGATGTTTAATCTTCTTAACATGCAACTATGACAGAAAGCAGAACTAAGGAAATAGGTGCTTTCTTATAGCTGCTTATCAATGAAAAGAAAATTGGTTTTCTTCGTTACTCTGGAAGTGACTATTTTGTCATGTCTAGGGCAGTGTTTCCATAAAGGATGACTTTTTCTAAGGCAAATACGGATGTGGTCATGCTTCTTAGTTTAGTGCTTAGAGATTTTTGT
>JANHGB010040582.1:12618-35188 GCA_026283785.1 Coracopsis vasa | reverse complement strand
CAATACACCAGCTCCAGCTCCAATCTAGCCCTAAAATAACTCTGTAAAGTCATGTGACAACATCTGCAAAAAATATTACTAGAGCTTACCTTGCAGACAAAGAACATAATTTTCAATAGCTGGAAGTCAGGAAAAAATCAGAGAAGGAACCAAGGGCAAATATCATCAGTCAAAAGGTGAAAAGGTTACCCTAAACAAGGTAGTAGACACCACCTGTACTTGCACCTGAAGTCCTTAAATAATCTTTGATAGCCATCATGGCAGATGATACAGAGATAGATAGCAAAATATTATCTGTGCCCTACATGCACAGTCCTGTTAAAATGTTTGAACACATTACTGGAGTCCTAGAGGTTTAGATGATAGAAGTTAAGAGAGTTTGAAAGCGAGGTGAAGGAGAGCTGTGTGCTTTTGGGCTCCCAAGAAGGACATGTTTTGAGTTTCTGTTTCAAAAAAACACTATGACACACATTATTGGAAAGGTAAAACTTCTCTAACGTAAAAGGATAAAGGCAGTATCTTGAATTCTTGATTTCACATGCTAGCTCTCCTTAAAAATAACTGACCTACTATAATAACTGACCCTATCCATTTTCTCACATACACCTTCAGAATCCACCAAAGATGGTAAGAATTGGGTGTTTGGCTAAAACAGAGAAGATGCTTATTTTTTAATCATAAAGGCTTAGGAACTACAGAGTAATTCTGCTCCACAGGCTCACCGCATGAAACAAGTTGGTTGTGTTTCATGAAAGCTTAGGACTCTCACCTAGAACACAAAAAGAAGGGAAATACAGATTACAACTTTCTTTCACATAAAAGCCTTAAAAGCAAGTAGCTCCTTCCCCAAAAGCCAAAGGACACATATAAGCAAGTTCTTCAACTATCCCTCTGACATATATTCATATAAACAACTTGTCACATACTGTGGAGACTTCTAAAGTGATTTCTCAGAGAAGTAAATCAAAAGATGGAATCATTCAGGGAACTACTCATGACTAATGCAATGAAGCAACTATGTTAAGACTGCATCTGAAACTCCTAATGATTTTCAGAATACAGCCCCATCCAGACTAAGATTACTGTAGATAATCCACAGATCACAAGAGTTACTGTAATTCAGGACAAATCTAAGATAAATTGTCCTAGAATTCTACTAGTCACAATTTTTAAAAGTATACTCTTGACTAATGAGTCACATCTGAAATTACAGGATCATTCTCTCCCAACTGCCCCATCAACTAATACCTGTTTGTTAAGTGGACAAAACTCCTTACTAGAAGACAACTAACTACAAGTTATTTCCACTGAGCCCTTCTTCTAACTTGGTCCCTGGACTCACTTTCTTTGTGGCCTCTATTTACAAAAATTCCAAAATTGAATAGAAACCTTGAAATAAGTGTAAGTCTGATTAAAATAATTAGATGAGGCTGAGATTCACTGCATGCTGACAGCAGTGCAGGTGGAAAAGTCTCATATTTTTTCCACCTGGGGTTAAGAAAGGATAAGAAGCAGCAGCTCCTACAGAAGATTCCCATAGGGTCCTCCAGTTAGTTCTTTGGCCTCACTCCAAAAGTAAAGAATGAACCTATTAAACAGCTTGGTCCCTCACCCCAAATTGTTTGCAAGTTGACAAACTCACTGTCAATGACACCAAAGACTGCTGGCAGGTACTAAAGAAGAGTTGTCATCTCTTTAGTAGCTAAGAGTAACTAAGACTCTTATCAGCAGTTCTTGCCCATTACTTTCAGAAAAAACACCAACCAACAAGATCGAGGAAGGTTTTATGCCATACTTGAGTCAAAGTGCAAGAAACAGAAGCTGTGTGTGAGCTTGGATTGACTGATGATTAAAATAGAATCTCTCTTGTTTTGTTTCTTGTTTTTTAATCACCGAGCAAGAAACGAAACACATAAAAGTTCCGTTGGTTTTCGCTTCCTGCTTTGGAAGAAGTAGTGTCTCTGAAATAAGATAAAATAAATAAATAAATAGAAGAGCTAGCTTCAACCAGGAAGTGGTGGAAATCTTAGAATAAGCTTTGATCCTTTTAACGTAGTGTGGTTTACCACAAGACCATGTATGTTCAATCTTTTCAGATTAGCTTAACCTTCAAGTTTAATTTGAAGATGATGTGGGATTTTTTTAAACAGTACAAGCATGCACAGTAAAAGGAAGTAGTGCAGGCCTTCTTATTAAGTATGACTTCGGTACAGCTAAACAGATTGCAACAGCACATGATACTGGAAAGTTCTTGAAAGAACAATGAAAAAGATAAAGAGAGTAAATAAAGTTACATCCTGACTCCAGACTGGTTCTGCCCAGAGTGTAAATACCTTCTTGTTGACAATTCTCCGTATGGGAAAGCAAAAGCATGCTATAAGAATAGTAAGGCAGTTTTACTTTAAATTCCTGAAGCAAAGTATCCCTGCTTATTCATCCGGGTAACTTCAGTTCTTTTTTATTTTTTTGCTATTGCATTATTTTTTCATATATTCTTCAGCCACCATAAAAGCAGGAAAAAATTAAATTCCTACTAACTCTCTGCATACTATCGCATTAATGCCATTTATGCTACAGCCTCTAATTAGATGGGCTTTTCAAATAGCACTAATTTCTAGGAAAACATTTTTTCATTTCAAAAGTCACAGACACAGTCAGATTTTGTTTTCTGATGATTCATTTACATATATTGAAGTAACAGAATAATTTTTGACATTTTTTTCCTTCATTGACATATATAAACCTTAATGTCATAGGACAACCACCCTTGGAAAAGTGCTGTTCTTTGTAAGAAGCCTCAGACAGAGTAAATCTTAGGAAACAGGCAGTGAAAAAAATCAGAAGCAGAGGTTGGGGAGGTCCAAGGGGCAAGAAAGCAGGCTCAAGGAATTCAGAGTCAGTGCATCTGGTGGAACAGGAGCCTAGAGGCAAGGTCTTGTATTGACTCTAATTCTGTTGGTGTGGCTTCGTCTCTAATTTGAAAGATTCTTGAAAGTTCTTGCTTTCTTGAAGGAATCATCATCCAGGGGAATAAAGTGGTGGCCTGTTTATCAGTATCTCAGAGTCTGCATATTCCTATTATAAGGCGCACAGCTGGAGAAATAGTATTTTCCCCACAAACTAAGTCACCAAAATTTTCAAATAGTAATTTTTATAACATTTTAATTTAGAATATTATTATTTTATGTTGTTTAAAAAGGAATTAAAATAACTTCTTAACACAAGAAATGGGAAATAATAAGCAATTTCAGGGATCTTGAGTGGGACCACTCTCAGAAATCCGCTGATAATATCATCCATTTTAGGTATTTCTACTTCCCATCATAGTATGCATCTTAACACGATTGTAAAATATATCTCTCAAACCATACATTTCCTTCACTTTCTAACACAAAGAATAAAGTTTTTAAATTTATTTTTAAAAAAACCCCAAAAAGATGTATTCAAAATTTCAGGAAAAAAGAAGTTAGAAAAGGAGGCTGGGGTTCCTCAGTTTTATAGGACAAGTCAATACAGACAATTAAGTGAAGGAATTTAAACATTTGCCATGTTACCAGAACTGGTACCTCTGAAAGTAATAACCTCTTTATTAGAAAACATATACTAAACACATTCCAGCAGCAGAAACTGCCCTATAAAATTGTGTGATAATGCTGTGAAACTGATTTCTGCATCAGCAGCTCCCTCTCGATGGATATACTGCCTATGAACTTTTCTGGTTTTGGAAGGATGTCAGCTGTGACTGGTTTTGCTGATGTGCTCACTTTTCACTGAGTAACTTGTCTGAGTCAAATAAATCATTTAAGTACATCACAGATATTACATGGTAACAAGTTTGGAGGGGTGCTATTTGAAAGGACTGAAAGTTCTGTAAAAACCATATATGAAAAATTAGACCCTAAAATATCTAATACTTTACTTCCTTTGGAAAAAGAGGATTTAAAATAAAATCCAAACTCTAACACCCACTATTCAGCCTCTTCCAGTAATGTGCGTTCTGTGAACAGAGTGTATCTTCAAGAATCAATGAGCTAGCAAAATTGACACCAACTCTCGAAATACGTGCTTTTTTGGCACATACAAAACATGGAGTTAAGAATGCTTCCAAGAACACAGTCCCCAGCCACACACCTTATACACTCCTGACTTAGCAGACTGTACACGTCTGGTTACATTTACAAGATTTAGGAGTCACAAAGTTAAGCCAACTTACCCTGTGCCACAAAATCCAGCCATGAACACCATTCTGAGAAAAAATAATAGCTCTTCATTTCTGCTACAGAAATTCCTCTATGATTCATCATCAGAGAAGAAAAATGTCCACTTTTCCCTTCCTCTGCTCAGAACAAACTACCCCGAGAAGCTGAGAGCTTTCATGTTAATTGAACTTTGTTCCATAAATGCAACAGGTGGCACAAGATGACTTTACAAACGTATTTTCCTCCAGTAATGCCACTGTTCTTGTAATTATCTCTTTAATTATAGTGTTTTCCCCTCATGTCACCACCCTGAATATTTACAGACTGCTGATATACCCAGTGTCTGATACAGTATATCTAGGCTATAGGCTGAAGCCCTAAGCATATATTCACTCATGTTAGGCTTTAACAAGGCAAAGCAAAACTGTTTTTCATGCAGATATTCACAACACTATCTGAAGCCAGTTGTACTGAATTGCTTACTCACAGGTTTAACGTTTTGGTGCAGTTTATCACCTCTGCTATGGATTCACACCCAACTCTCTTCAACTTTCTGCTAGAAAAAGTACAAGGTCATTTCCAGGTAATGGAAGTATCAAGAGTGGAAATCCCAAATCTCAAATAAATCCCTTTTCAACATGTTTATCCAGCCAGCAAACGAAGGTGTGAATACAACAAAACAATAAATACAGCCTTACACGCCTAGATTTATCTAGAATGGGAACTAACAGTAACAAAGTTGTAGTGGCAGACTTTAACACTGATCAGAAATCTCAGCATTTACACAGGCTCCAGGCAGGCTTTTGCTATGTTGAAGCCTTCAGCTAGTTAAGTATGTCTGCTATATTCATGTGCTCAGTCTGACATTTCCTGCATCCATATATTCTGCTATCCTGCCTGTAAGCTAGCACCCTCTCCCCATACAAGAATGCCCAATATCCAGCAGAAATACTCATAGAACTCTAAGAGAAGATGAACCACACCACCCCCTTAGCAGACACAGAAAATTCAAGAATGCTCTTCCTCTAGACCCATCTTTACAATTTGTATTGGATTACCCAGGTTGAGGATTAACCAAGTTTTATCTGATTATTTCACTACAGAAATCTATTAGTATTAGACACCCACATTAGAGTGCTGCCTCACTGTACCTTGTCAGAGAACTCTGGATTGGATCAGAAGAACCCTGGGACATAGGCAATCTCCTCATCTATCAATTCATTACATGCCTAGAGCATACACGCAAAAGCAAACCGCTACAGACCTTCAGTCATCTTCATCAGAAAACCAACCTGAATCCTGTGTGAAAAGATGAAGACTATTGGATGCATCCAAAGATACTCCCTGTCCATACTAAGCGCAGCACAGACTGAAGACGGATGTCTCTGAAGTCTCCACTTGCCAGACTTGTTTTGCAGCTTTGGGTTCAAGCTGACCTACTGTTCCTGTTTGCTTAGGCAAAGTGAGAAGAGGGAGAATCTCAAAGTATAGTTTGTGAGCACCATGCCAGGAAGCCCATCACAAAGGGCCACAGCAGGTCAGGAGCCTGGAAATCTCCCCTGCTGATGGGAGGACAGGTGCCCTCACAGAACACAGCTTAAGCCACAGCTTTCAAGGGCTAAAATCCGCCACAAACTGTACAACTGCTGTCCCACATGCCTGCAGTTGGAGATGCAGCAGCACACAGAAGTAGCATGGTCAGGAATGGATGCAGAAGACATGATGCTGCCTCACATCAGCCTAGGGTATCAGTCTGGGCCCTCCTTGCCGAGGCAGGAGGGACCACACAGCACCTGGTACCTGTTTGTGTAAAGATTTATATATTCTACATTAAAGATTTTCACATGCAGGGAAAGGGTGACGTGACAGTGTGCAAACTTGCTCTTGGCAATTTCCAGAGATGCTAATGAAGAGAGAATAAAGCTCTGTAAGACCTGCGACAACAGGACAGAGAGGCTTAAGTTTGTCACAAGAAGAGAGATGCATGCATCATGGGATTCACAGAATCACAAACGCATTTACTTTAGAAATACATACTTGCCAAAATTGTAGTTTTACTCAGCATAGCTACAGGACAGAAATGTTCCCAGGCTGCAGTACCGTTCCCCTTCCACAATGCAAACCCTTGATCCATCTTTTGTGTGTAATACTTGGTCTGGAAGTGCCACTGAACGCTAACTGAGGTCTGCTACGAGGAAGGTGGGAAAACTCTTATCAGTCCAAAAGGCCAGAAAACGCCTTTGACCGAAACAATGGAATAATTCTTACTGGATATATAAGGTTAACATTAGAAGCATATAATTTCTTTCCTACTGTCAACATAAAACAGGTAACAGGAAGAAAAGGAAACAGAATTTTTGCATACTTGAAGACTTCAAACAGAAAAGGCTGCAACACAATCAAAAGGAGTTTAGGAATAATAAAGATGGGTGGGAGAGAAGACAGACAGCTTCCGACAGAAACATACAATTTTCTGACTGTACACACTTACATATAGTGAAAGGCACCTGTAAGTAAGAGATGGTTGCACAGCATTATAAGATTTATATTAAGGATCCGAGTGAAGGAAATTAGGCTAAAATGAGAAAAACTATCTATGTTAGAATGTGTTCAATATATTAAATCTGTGGTGTCCACCTATGCAGTCAGGGCTTTGCCTACACTTGGAATTAGCTCTAATCCATTCATGAATGGCCAGAAGGCACCCAAAACTTTTAAGTATATATATGTTATAAAATAATTGGTGCAAGTGGTAACTTTTATGGCTGCACCTTGAATCTGACTGCACTGTGATTACCACCAAGTGATGGTTGAATCCTACAAGAAGGTAAGACTGAAATTTGAGGAGGCCTTGTTCTGCTTTGCTTTGTAAGACTGCATCCCATGTGTTTAAAAAATTACTAATTTTTTCCTGTTTTTTCTTTACTGTGGTTAATAGTAATTAACATAAAAACTTTCTCTCATCTGAGCTGAATAGAATTCATTGTTAAATTTTGATAATTTATTAGTTAGCATTCCTCAAGGTACCAAACCTTGACCTCAGGAATGCTCAGAACTGGTAAGTCAGGCATTTTACATTTTACATGAAAACTTTACATTTTACAGGTTATGAAAAAAAAAAAGGTTATAAAAAAAACCCTTGCAATTTTCATTTCAAGCAAACTAGATGGCAAAAGACTCAGTGAGCACAGTACAAAAGAAGGCATGAGCAAAAGGGACTACCAGAGAGGCATTTTTTTCTTCCTATTTTTTTTCTTTTTAGAAAAAACATACTAAGTCATTGTGCGTATAACCAAGAAAGGACTAATTCATTATTGAAAAATCTAACCTTGGATCAGCCAGTTAGGGTTAACCTATTTCAGAAAAAAATCCTAAAAATATGTAGCTTTACCAAACACAAAAATCATGTAATTATCAGTCACACTAACATATTATTACACCACACACCCTATAAAACAAACTTTGAGATTGAAAAGTAAATTTAGTACATTACACTTATAGATCAGAGGCTTCCTGATTTTTTGAGTACAGTTTAAAATATTTTTTGGTGTAATTAGTTAAATTTTTTAAGAGCTGAGCACTCAGTGAAGTTTTTCTAGAGTTTCAAAGGATGGTTGCTGTAAAGCATTCAAATCTGTGTTAGATCATACACCTGAACTGTGAGGAAAAACAAGATATAATGGTTTTCTCCAGTTAGTACTAGTGACAGAAAATAATCATTATCCACAAATAATATCTAATGAGGATAAAGATATATATTTTTTTTAACTGCAACAGTTGCCGACCCCCACATGAATATGCTTTGAGAAAAAATACTCATTCCTGCAATTTACATCAGCTGAGAAAATCAGTAACACAAATACTAGGCTACTTACTGATTATTTTCACCTCACACACTGCTTAAATTTAAGTGCAGCATTCTATGTAGATATAAATCACACTATAGCATCACCTATACATTAACCTCACCAGAGCATATTTGTCGTGGGTTATTTCGTGAGTGTCGTCTGCCATGAAAGATTTGGATGAATCTTGGTAGGGTCCTAAAATGACTTTCATGTCCTTCCCTTAAAAGGCGACGTTGAGACATGGATGCGTATCCCTGTATCTTCACCAAAGGAAACAAAAAGATCAGCTCTTCAGAATTACACTCTTCCAACACACTGAAAGATACTCTGATTTTGTTTTTAAATGTCAATGGAACATAAAATTTGTGAAACTCAAATGCTACCAAAAGAGATAAAAATAGGGTGCAGATTTAAAGAGTTGGAAATGGGTGCAATGAGGTTATTTGTACTATATGTGCTTTCCCTCAGAAACCAATACCTAGGTTTTACTAGACAGAAAAAAGAAAAATCAGTGGTACTTAATGGACTGAAAATGCTGAAATAGTTTCTACAGGAAGCTGAGAGACCCTCTTAGTTTCTAGCATTCTGCACCCAGCAGACGATGGGACATCTTGCCACAGCTTTCAGCCTGCTTTCAGTGTGACCAGTATGAATAAATGAGGCACGGCTTCTCACATAAGCAGATCAGACTTGGCAGATGAAGTTTAAAAAAAAACAAAAAAAAACCAACAATGAAACCATCTGGTTTTCAATGTTTCATCCAGAATTAGTGTAGCCAAACTGGCAGCCCTGTGCTGTTCCTGGTGAAATAAGAAAAGCCCCCACAAACCATCCAGTTTGTTAGTGCACTCCAGCCGCGCACAGCGATACAAAGCCACTGCTCATCCCAAGTAGCTGCTTACTATCACCTCCATGTTCACACCCTTCTCCTTAGTCTGAGGGATGATCAGTTGCTGCAAAGAGACATCCGAGGTTTCTCCTGAAGAAGGACAAGTTGAATGTCTGTCTTATAACTTTACGGTCTTGCTCAGGAATTCACATCTCGGCGCTCCGAAGGCAGAATCTCACTTGCTGCATTTCCTACTTCTGAGTCTAAAGGATCCTGTATTCCTCAGGGGCCAGTGCTATGCTGATGCCAGCAAATTAGAAGAAAATACTGTTCTGATTACAGTGTTTTCAATTAGAAACTCCTCTACAGTTTGTTTGTGCTAAGTCAGACTCTCACCACCAATCCACCTCCTCTTCTTCCCCCTGCACTTGCACAGAAGTGAGGACTGAGCCCCTCAAAGGCGAAGCCCGTTTCCAGAATATGAAAACAGAAAGGTCTCACAAAGAAAAACCTGAATCTTCCTGGGAGTTAACAAACTACTAATAGGAAGGAAGGGAGGGGAAATGAATCCCAGGCTTTCTTAAAACATATCAGGAAACCCTACACTGTCTGTTCCCCCTGTCTCTTTCAATGCAGGAGAGAGGAAACTGATAATGCTGCTTTACTTGGCAGTCAACGTTTTCCTCTCAATTCTGTTTAACTATGTCCTGTATGGCCACAGATCAGCCACAACCCCAATACACACCATTACAGACATCAAAATGAAGAAAAGTTTAGAAATATGGTGTACCAATTATTACACTGAAAGCAGGTAAGTCACACTGATGTAAATATTAAATAACGTATTACCAAATACTAGTCTGAATACACCTCGTTAACAGAGAAGAATCATTACAATTTTTGCTGGAAAATGCTCAACTTAAAACATGCAATCACAGGCAAATGTGACAATCTTGAAATGTGATGATCAAGGGAAGTATCAAAATAAATAAGAATTGATGCATTTCATACAAATACCACTTTTTTTCCAAAGTCGTTGTACTATGCAGATGGACTACTGCATACTGCAGCTGTGGCACTCATCCTGAATCAAAGGCCTACCAAGCTTATTTAAGTAATACAGGAATTAAAAGGAAGGAAGGAAGGCGACAGCTTAGTGGTGGAAAACCACCATGGTACACACCACCACTGTAGTGTATACTCAGGATTCAAACAAAAGAGGAACTGAAGTAACACGCAGTGTCCACATTAGACAAAACTCCACATTTTATTTGTGCTGCTCATCACTGGGGGACACAAAGCAGCAGCTCTGGTCTGATACAAGACAACAGTAGCATCCACAGAGACAACACTGTTCCTTGCTGCTGAGTTTCCCTGAGGAGGCACCAAATGTGATCAGGAGACAGCTGTGGCAGGTCGTCAACCATCAGGGCTTTCCTCCTGCCTAGCAAGCTACTACTTGTTTGGGGTTTTGGGCCACACCAGCCTCATGACCAAAGGATCCGGTCTGACAAATGAGTGGGATGCTAATGAAACCACACATCTTCCAGCAGTCAAACCACCAGCTTGAGGTAGACTAGATGACAGGAAATTACCTCAATTTGTGCTAGGGGAGGTTTAGACTGGATATTAGCAAGAACTTTTTCAGCAAAAGGGTTGTCAAACACTGGAACAGGCTGCCCAGGGAAAGTGGAGTCACCGTCCCTGGAGGTATTTAAAAGATGTGTAGATGTGACACTTAGGGACATATTTTAGTGGTGGACTTGCCAGTGGTAGGTTACCGGTGGGACTTGATGATCTTAAAGGTCTTTTCCAACCCAAATGATTCTATGAAAAGTGACTCTTTGTCCCAGTGGTGTTCTGAGTGTGTGGTGACGCTTGTGGCACACTGTGGAAACCTCACCAACAATTTGTGCCAAGGATTATTACAATAAAGTAAAGGACGTTCTCCTTGCTTTCTTCATATATCAGCTACAAGCAGAAGATTGATGACTTGAGTTGTAAAGTTGTTAAGTACACACAATCCTACTGAAAGCCAGCCATTAGCTACATCGCTGTCCACAAAACAAGCTTTTAATCTTCTTTCAAGTACTCAAATTTGTGCCTAGAAGCAAAGAAATTAATCACAACAATGGCTATGGTGGCGCGCAATCAGAGGAAACAGATGGTCTAATGCAGTGTTTTCCAAACAGAAGCAGCCTCTATATCTAGGAAAATAATCGGAATATTTTCCTTTGCCATTGGCATTACTATAACAAAAGCTCCTATTAGAAGGATTTCTTCTCTGCTCTGTATGTATCAGCAAATTACATAGCAGTTTAAAGACAGTAATATTCTTTGAGTATTAGTTGCCACAACCAACTAGACTGTACCTATCTCTTCTTTCACATCACATTCAATGGGTAACACCTCCACAATTATCTTTAAATGACTGCAGACAGCCTGATGGAATCAATAAAATTGTGGCAATGAAACAGAGTTTATTTTATTCATGCTTGATTTCCAGGTCTGACTGCAGGCATAAGGCTGCACATTGACAACAGCAGCAGCCACACTGACTTACATCTGCATACTCTCTCTGACTCTTCCTTTCATTCTCAGGGCTCTCATAATATTTTAATAGAACAACTTCAAGTTTTCTTGGGAATCACTAAATTAAGGTGCCATGACTTTCATAATTTCTGGGGTGTTTTCACTGTTCCTTTCATCTTTCTGTTTGTCCAGGAGGCCTTATCTTCATGGAACATTTAAAACACCTTACTGTGATATTTCCTCCAAATCCTATCATTTACAAGCCCTTCCTTATAGCCTCACATTCACTGTGATACTGAAATGTCCACATTAGAGGACCACATATCCCTCCTAACTGTACAGTGCTTTCGTATTTCTTCTGTATTTCCTCACTCCTCAACACAAGTTACTCTTTGTATCTGCTGATCTGCTACTGCTGCTGGTGCTGCTGTTTCTCCCTAATTGTAAACACCATTTTTTTAGAGAAAAGCATGGTTTAAGTCCAGTCAGCCATGCAGCTCGCTCTCTCACTCCCCCCTCTGCTTCCTGCCCCCACTCCAGGAGGGATGGGGAAGAGAATCGAAAGAATGTAACTCCCACGGGTTGAGATAAGAACAGTCCAGTAACTCAGGTATAACACAAATCACTACTGCTACCACCAATAATAATAATGATAAGTGAAATAACAAGGGGAGAGAATACAACCGCTCATGCGCCGACTGATACCCAGCCCGATACAGAAGTGATCTCGCCCTTCCGGGTAACCGCTCCCAGTTCTACATCCTGGGCATGACGTGCTGTGGTGTGGAATACCTCTTTGGCTAGGTTTGGGTCAGGTGTCCCGTCTCTGCTTCCTCCCGGCTTCCCCTCCTCCCTGGCAGAGCATGAGACTCAGAAAGTCCTCGGTCAGACTAAACATTACTAGGCCACAACTGAAAACATCGGTGTTATCAGTGCTGTTCCCAGCCTGAAAGTCAACAACCACAGCACTGCACCAGCTACTAAGAAGGAGAAAAATGACTGCTACTGCTGAACTCAGGACAACAGACCAGAAAACATGGCACCTGTCATGCCTGGCACTTCAAGATCCCACCATGCACACGCCACTCAGTAATCCACCTGTGAGATCTGTATCTACCACTCATCTGGTCTTTTCCCCTGGAGGTCCAGCAGGGAGGAGCTTCTGCTCTTCAGTATCGTAAGTGCCATCATGTCCCTGATGAAAACCCAGAGGACTACAGGAGAGGTTTTGCATGAAGAATATAAAAGGTCATGAAAACTATATGGGGAATTGCATATAACATGAATATATGCTGAGCTCAGAAAATACTGTTTCTTGGACCAGTTTCTAAACAACAAATATGTAAGGGTACAAACAAGGTAAATCTCATGGTCTTTTCAAAAAGGTACAAGTTGCCTGTGTATCTTTCAACATCAGCACAATCACAGTAACAGTGAAAATTAAATAAGGAGGAAGAAAAGCCAAATGTTGTTTAGATGTTGCAGTTTAAAGCATACTTCATCTATTTTCTCTGCACACATTTATGTTGTTCAGAGCAGAAAGCTAAACTGGACTCATGATATGTTATTGAACAAAACGATCCTCTTGCACACATTGAAATATAACACACAAGCTACTTCTAATCTGAAATGTAATGTGTTTTATAGAGTTTAACACCCATATACTATAACAAGGTAGCACTGATTGTTGTTTATGGTTAGTCCTGAACTTTCTTATAACCCTACATAAATGTTTAATTATGGCAAGTTACTTGTGTTGATTTTTAAAATTAAAAACAAGTTAATAAAGATTAATCCATGCCAGAGGCTAGACTCTAGGCTAAAACAGTAAAGAGTCAGCTAGAGGCTTTAAACAAAAAAGAAAGTGTAGCTGATATGTTAAAGACACAGAACTTGGTATTTTTACATCCACAAATTCCACAGGGCTCTTGTAGAGGAATAATGCTGAGAGAAAACCTGTCTGAAAACCTGAGAAATAAATAATTATTCCATGAATGTTCTAGTATTCTTGAAATAAAAGAATAAACCTTCCTTTTTCAATGTGGATGAGATAAATATAAAGTTCAGGTATAACCTTTTTTAATATACTTTTTAGAATTGGCTAGGTGTGCTTACATTTCACTTTCAGGCTATTCTATCAGAACATTCTCTCTAACAAAAAATTTAGAAGGTTTAGAAGGGTCTCCCATAGTGTAATTTAGAGAATTTGTGAACTGAAATAACATTTAATAAAGTACCATAACATAAAAGGAGAAGCTGGGGTGGAGAGAAATCTCAGAAACAGATATGAATGAAGATACATCCTGGTAAATCTAAAAGCTATTAAAACAAACTCAGTGGCTCCCCAAAACATAGACAGTGATAAACATTCTCAATATTTTGATATTGAAAGATTAGGGGTTAAAAGAATTGTTTAGTTTCACAAGAAATCTACACAGAAGACCTGAATTAAGTTACAAGAGTGAATTAGGTTAGTTGTCCAGCTTAATCCTAACTGAATATGTCTGCTGAGAGACAAACCATGACTGTAATAAGCATCAGCTGAATATAAGTAGATCAGGACTGAGATAAATGGACAGCTTGCATTCTATTTATACTTGCACATTATGTTGCAGAACCACAGCTGCCAGTCTTTCTTTAAACCAATCTCTCTCTCAAAAAAAATAAAGCCTAAAATCAAGACAGAGCATTTAATAATTTAAATGTACAATAAGAAACAAGAATTGCAAGATATTAGAGTTTCAATATTCTGCAAGAGTTAATATTTAATTGTCAAGATAACAAAAAGCTTTTAAAGCCTAACATCTATCCCTCTAATTTAAGTAATCTTATATTCCATGTCTGAATTTCCTGAGGCTCAGCAATAAATTTGACCTATCTCCAAAAGAACAAGTTTCTCCACCATCAGTGTTAGAAGATACTTAGAAAGTCACAATGGATCAAAGGAGTAACTAGAGGAGAACAGCTCTTTATGACCAGCCAAGCAAAGTCAGGTTTAACACCTGACAAGACGGCACTTATAGTTTGTCCTTTAATGTAGGTCCTTTAACTGCTGAAGGCAACTAGCAATCGATTTCAAAACTTCAGAGATGTTGTGGGAAGAAGTAAGTAAACTGCACTGATGCTGGTGAAGACCAGGAGGCCAGAACATGGGAAAAGCCTGATTAGCACCTAGAGCCAATCCAAAGCTGCAGGTAAAGGCTACTATGATATTGGAGCTAATTAAGCATCTGCCACCACCGGTTCACTCCTTTACTTAAATTCTGTTAGGTAAAATGAAATGGCAAATGACAATTGCAGGTTGGGATTGAGCAGGTTTGTCCAAGGAATGATGCCTACCTTTTTGGCCAGAAGTGAAAGCAGGTAAGAACAAGAATCTGTTCAGATTAGGAAGCTCCTGGGAATTATTTCAGTCCTATGTTTGATATGGCTCCAAGCTTTTGCCCAACCACACCATCTCAGCTCTGTGTTCAGCACCAGACTGCTGCTGATGTGAGCACAATGCAAGGGAGGAGATGACCATGGCAGGTGGTGGGCTTGTAGAAGGGATTTTTGCAGCAAGAGGAGGAGAATGAAAGCGATGAGAGACCTTCGATGTCACTGCATACCTGTGACTGCACCATGTGAGTCACTGCCAGGGGAAGCTACTGATGTAAACCAGATAAAACAAGTGGCAGCAAAAGAAGTGGCTTAATTTGGTTTATCAAATATAGTTTTAGTTTGCAACATCCCATAAATATACTACAGTTTCAAGCACATTGGCCATTCCCCACATGAACACCGTGGAACACAGTGGTCATTCCCATCACGTGCCAGATACATCTATATAAATAATAATCAAATTAAAGGGCTGTGGTAAGTACTTTCCTTTATACTTTATGTTAGTGGAAGCTCAAAAAATCACCTGCATCTGTGTGTGTATACATATGTCTATACAGACCTACATAAATACATATAAACATACAAAAATGAGTAATACATGCAGTCAGCAACAGCAACTGACTTTCCAGCAAACAACTCTGCAGAATTAGCTGCGGAAGAGAAAGACAAAATTTTATGCTGAAAGAACTTTTGTAGGATTTATGAATACTTGAATTATCCTCAAAAGAGAGTTACAGTTCAAATGTTGTATCTTTTAACTACTACAGCAGGTACACAGTACTTTCTCATCAGACTGACTTCTGGCAGAAGCAGTCAGAGAGGAAAAAGATGTTTGTATGCATTTACACTATGGCCAGATACTGCTGCTTTCCACAGCTGGGTCTGCCATATTTGAGACTAGTGATCATCTCACTAATGAAATCTGCACTTCCCCAATTTCTCTACAGGAGATAGAATGACATTTTGCACCCCTTAGGAACATGTTTCTCAACTGTCCACAAAGGCCGATTTTGCTGAGGTTGAGGACACTGCAAACTCCATGATTACATGGGTAATTTTCAGAAGGTCTTTTCCTGAAGACAATACCTTCGGCAATTACAGAACATGGAACATGGAACAGTCTGCTGCTAGATCTATGCATCTAGGCTGCTCCCAGCAGGGAGGGGCCTGGGAATAACTTGTGGTGTTCTCAATAATCTGATGTATGCAGTGGAAAATGACTGTTGTGCACCTACATAAATAGGTGACAAAGTCTTTCTGCGCTACTGCAGACCAGAAATACGCTTTCAGCCTTTGGTCTCTGCTGTCATAATTTCCTTCCTCTGAAAACTGTTCTCTGCTGCCATGTGCTTCGGACCCAAGGGATCCTCTGCTCAGCTCTCACGTCTTCTCTGTCAGACTTTAATTCTTTTCCACATTTCACAATTCTCCTCCTTTAGCCTCTCCATGAATGGGGTATTAATAAAGCAAAAGAGTTTTCAGTTGAGTAGCTGCTTTGAAATCCTTCTGCATGCACTGTTAACACCAATTACAAACTTAGATGGCAGTAATCCACTCGGCACAAAAGAAACAGTGCTATTAATACTTCACAAAGCTGGTATGCCGCTATAAGTAATACCTTTTAGGAACCTTTCAGAAATGCTGCAAAAATCTATAGGCTATAAGAACCTAATACATTTTTTCTCTGGCTATTGTTAGGATGCAGCACAGTAGGTTTTCTAGTGCAGCTTTCTGAAATGGCCATAGGGGTAAAGGAGTGATAAATCACATAAGTGTTTGCAGAAGGAATAAATTTTCATAATATTAATGAACACAAAAAATTCATGAACTGCTCATTTTGATGATTGCTCATGTAGGCCTCCAGCAAAATGAGATTTTCCCCATGTACAGATAAGCACACTTAATTGAACAGGGATGAAGGGAGTTATTTGGTGGGACATTCACCAGTTTACTAGACAAAGTTTTAGTCTGCTTATAGTTAGCTTGACTCATTCTGCTTTATCAGCTAGTCAGTTCTAATAGACATATTTCAATTACACAATCATAATTGAAGACATTTGAGCAAATAGATCTAAACAGATAGTGAGAGAGAGAGACCAAGGGTCTTTACGCCATCTGAAACTGCAAAGGACTAGGATAAGTCTGTGTTTAAGTTTAAAAATGAAAAGCTCTTTGACAACTAAGAATTGATCGACAATTTCCTTCTGAAAACGTTAAAAAAAAAAAAAAAGGCTGTATGATACACGGTTACTGTGGCTGTAATTCTTGGAAAGACTGAAAAACTCATTCCATCTATAGCGTTTTATCAGCAAGCACCAACACTGAATACAGCCACAATCACACGGGCACTTTGTTTGACCTGACTCCGTACTGCTGTCAAAGCAAGGATTCCAATAACTCTCCCAGTAACTTCTTCCTCTTGCTTCCTTGGGTTATTTGCACTTGTGCACACCTGGTGAATTATACATGGATATGTTCCAGGTAGGATAAGCAGGACATGGACACATGATGTGGCTCCTGTGTGAAGAAGTCAATAACCCTGACAAGCAATGAGGCATGTGGGAAGCTGCTGAAATTATAAATATCTATTGATTTCTAGGTTGGGCATACTGCTTAATGATCATGTCCTAAAATGAGTTCTGCAAGCTGTGCTTGTCTCTTTTGGATTCTTCAGCATGATTTAATAAAACAGTACTACTGATTACTATTTATGGCTATACTCTTAGAGCCCAAATAAAGGCACAATGGGTAAATGTATCATTGGAGTTACAATTTCCAAATAAATTATTACATAAAATGTGTTGAAAGTCACTGAAGATTTAGTGAATTAAACGTACGAAGTATAAATAGTCAGTGATTAAATCATGGCTCCTCTTGACATAGTTATACAGCATGAAAACACTGTGGGAAATAACATTGTTAGTATGGAAGTTTTTAAGAAAAAGTCAAGCCATATTAAAAAAAATTAAAATCATAGTTTATATATGAATAAAATATTAACAAACCAGATAATTTTAAGTAGCATGACCTAGAAGCCTTCATAAAGTCACTGTGTTTTGACCTATTAAAGATCCATTTAGAGAGAACAGCAAAATGTTTTTCTCTGCCACAATGGCACTGAAGTGCATGTATGCTTTGCTGCAAAGGTTTTAGCTAGGGGGAAATTTTCAACACCGCAGGCTGCCACCAAATTCCACCAGCCAGCCAGGCAACAGGTCCTGTGTACCTTGCCCATGTACCCAAAGATGCAGGAGACTCCTGAAACGTCTCCATTCTGGAACATCTCCATCCTTGGAGGTATTTGAGACTCAACTAAGCATATCCATAATAAATAGTTTGGCTTTGAGCTGGTGGTTGGACTTGATGACATCACAGAAGTCCTTTCCAATCTAAATTATTCTATGACCATCTTGTCCTTTTAGCTCCCTCACTGTTATCCATTGCGTTCACTGCTTTGATTCCCACAGAGAAAAAGGGAACCATTTTCAGTGCTTAATTTTATATCGGTTCTTTCAATTTCCCAGGGAATGAATAATTTAGCAGAATTTATCTTCCTCAGTTTAGAGTTATGTGAAGAGGCCAAGTGGTAAAATAAAACATTAAATTATTTACAAGTTGTACACACATGCAGGCAGATAAATGTTGTAGCATTATATATTTAACAGTTCTTAGAAAGTACAGAAACTACGAGCATGACAGCCAAACTCCTTTGTCAAAGGGGCAAAAAGTAGCCTTCAAGTCTGTGTTAATTTTTTTAGACATTAAAAAGAGCTAAAGCAAACATATTTTAGGTAGATCTGAAGTCTGTACAAACTTCAGAGCTACCAAAGTAAGCAGTTTCTGGCTGCAAATGAAGGAAAGAGGCTATATTTCCCTGTTGGCAGAATTCTTCATAAAGGCAATTAAAGCCCTGCTCCATGTTTTAGCAGGATGGAATTGTATAAATCACAAATGTGCAGAACTTTCAAATGCTGGCAGCTGATCAGGTCATCACAGACTAGGAGAATAAATTATAAATTAGTTTATATGGATTTATATGAATTTTATATTTTAGATGACTATATGAATTCATTTATATGATGGTGCTATAAAACAGCAAACAGGTCCTAAATCCTCAAGTATCCAATTACCAACACTATTCAGTTTGCATAAATGAAGGACTATGTCTTCTCATTTTGGTGCTCTGAGAAATACAGGACTAAGAAATATTAAACTGTTGAATTTTTATACAGCTCCAAATAACCTCTATACATGATGAAGACAAGTCAGTGAACAGAATTCCTCATAATCCAGCCTTTCTAAATGTATTTACTGTCTTACACAGTAAGACAGCTGAACAACCTCTTTCAATTAAAATTTAACCAGAAATAGGTTTGAAAAGATGGAGATAAGTTTGATGGAGGTAAGTTTGAAGTACCATCCTCTGAATATTTACTACAAAGTAACCACGATACAGAACAAAATATCGCTCTACTTTTTTTTTCCCTGTAACTTCACTTTTTTCTTGAGAACTGATTTAAAAGATATTTCTTTCTTATTGCCCACATACTTTACACAAAGACCTTCTGTTAAAATTCATCTGGCTATATGACCCTCTCTTTCCCCCAAATGCATACAGACAGACATAGTCATTAAAGGATTGGCTGAACAAGATCTCCTTTCTTTTCTGATGGGGGCCCCCTCTAACAAAGGACTTCGGAAAGTAGTCATTATTGTTAGGCACCGGGTGATGCAATCCTTTACAGCAGTCAAGATTTAGGAGCTGCTTCCTCTATGTCCTGACAAATAGCTACAACTCTTACCCCCACTGTATTAGTATCCTTCTACCCCCTGGTTTTCACAAACTGTTAAGGCTTGCCATTGGGTTTAAGTTCAGCAGGAACTCCTTGGAGCATCTGATACAAGCTCCACCATACCCATAAGGTAGCTTTCTACCCATAACGTGTAAAGCTCATAAACTGTGTTGTAACGACAGTGGGAGGAAAGCATGCCCAGCCTCAGGGCTTGCCACATTTCCACAGAAACCCGGGAACTCACTTCTTCTCCTCATGCAAACCTCTGCCTGCTCTCACCAGTAGAAAGAGCATCAAGTGTCTTAAACATACTTGTTTAAAAGGTGCTACCTTGTACAGCCATGAAATTATATTTTGTGTAAAACCAGAGTACAGATATCACATCTTAAAGTGCAGTAGTCTTCAGTTACAGGCAGGTGAGAGGATGAGCAGGAATGTCACATCTTTCTAATTCAAGCAGCATGGAAGACTAAGCCTGACACTACACTCACTGAAATGTACATAAAGATATTTGGTAAGCTCAAAATTAATTAATTTGAACCCTGACAGAGGCATGCATTACGTCAAATGTCTCAGTCCAGAAACTGGTTTTAATGGGCAGTGGATCCATGCAGATTTCTGCAGAAATCAAGTACCCACAGTGCTGTAACAAACAGATCAAGAAACATATCTGTGCTTTGCCAGCCAACAAACCAACATCCATAATGTTCTACCACGAAATACCCACTTCAGATTTGAGGTTAACTAAGATAAGAAAACTTCTAATGAGATGACTGCACTTGACTCAGTCACTCAAGAAACACAGATTACGGGAGATGGTCACAGAGCTTCACCATTCTCCTTTGAATCAAGTGCAGAGCACTAGTGAAGGGACAGTCCTACCCCACCCCTGATCCTCCAGTGTCACAGCCATGTGTTCCCACTGCTGCCCTGGTATCAGCTCAAACAACCGCAGGGTGAGGCAGGGCTGCTTACAAATATGACAGTAAGCACACTTCTCTCCATGATTCTATGAATACCTCAATTAAATGGAATCAGGGCTAAGAAAAGTGATGTGCTTATGGAAGCATCTTTTCTCTACGCTGCAATCAGTCAGAGTATTTACTAGTGTTTTGGCACTAGTAGAGCTCCTTCCACACCTCTGTCATATTATCTAGGGGTAGGCTGGGAAGGTATTTCACAATAAATGTAAACAGGTCATAAGGCCAAGAGCTCAAAAAGAGCAAACTTCATCTGCATAAAGCCAAATGAGGCCATTATTTTCCAATATTCCAAATATTCATAACCAATGCATCAACTACACTCGCACTCATGAAAAGGTATGTCCAATCCTAACATTTTTTTAAGAAAGTACAAGATTGGATTTAAGTTATTAATTGTACTAGCTGAGACAACTGATAGCCAGATAATGCAAGTGAAAATTACATGACAACAGGCCAAAAAGAATATATAGCCTCTAACTACAAAATGGAGCTGATTTTTCATACAGGATAATCTTTCCAACTGAACAACTTTTGAATTGAATAGTGTTGGGTGATTATTTCAGCATGCAAGCACTTCCATTACTTCGAGTATGCTATAGTTTTTCAATCATGCATCCTGACAGTTTTATAAAAGAAAGTCAGGTTTTTTCCATAACTTATTATGCTGTCTCTGTCAGCTGCCTTCTGAAAGGATCATGACTTATTTCTTTTTCCAGCAAAGTCTAATGTGTCTAGCCTGTTTTCAGAATTTAAAGAAAGAACAATTTTAGATAATAATTTGATTATTCAGATGTATTTTATGCTATCTTTACAGTAAAAGATAGCCTCTTTTTCATGGGCTTACATGATTCTGAATATGGCATCTAGAAACAAAATACACATTATATTTGCAGTCACAAGAATATTAAAGTCTCCTTTACTTCAAGAATACCATTTTGCTAAATACTACTAATCATAAATTTGCAGCATTTTTAACAGATTTTATTTATGCTACACAGAATTATTCTTGCCCCTGCCAACAAAAATAAAAAAAAAAAAGGTTTTTTCCAATTAACATTTCTCATCAGTTGGTTGAAATTTTGCTTTTAGTCATAAACCATATTATAATCAATTCCAGTTTGAAAAAAAAAAAAATCATTGACATTTGTTTTCTTCTTTTTTGCTGTTAGCTTTGGTAGAAAACTGCCTTCTCATTACAAACATGGCTAAAGCTCTAATAAAGAAAGCATTCTAATCCACATACTGAGGGCAAACAGGGCAAAGGAGGTTCTTGCAAAGTGCTTTTGAATCAACTCTTCAAAAAGCTTCAAAAATCGAAAACTTTACTAAAAATGGTTGGTTTGGGGTTTGGGTTTTATTTTGGTTTCAACTGGCCTAGTTTATTAGGTAGCAATAATGTGGTTTATTGCTAGCAGTCAAACTACTGCTTGACATTAGGAACTTTTGTTTTGGGATGCTGCAGTTTTGTTGACCAACCATCTAACGTCTGTCAGAGCCTAACAAGCTAGCCAAGTGTTGACTCTACAACTTACAAAGCCACAATTCTGCATTAAGCATTGTGAAATGTGATATTTTATGCCATTTCCAAACAATTTCTCAAAAAAACCCCAACAAAACCAAAACCCAACCCTTACAAAGATGAAAACTGAAATATTGAGCAAAATTGTTATTTAGTATCTCACTGTTCATAACATAACTTCAGTTGCTTATTGATAGAAGCAACTGAGGTGAAGAACATGAAGAACAAGACTAGGTAACAGCCCTGGATATCCTGGTTTACCTACAGTTACCTACAGTCATCATCAAACAGAGGCCACACAGGGTACCTCTGGATGAGACAACACAAGAGTGATTGCTGTTTCCCCAGGCTCCCACCTTAGCTATGCCCTGACTTTATTGGAGAGGGAGACAAACAAGTGCCAAACCCTCCCTTGCCCTGAGAAGCACATTTTATAATGCTTTTCAAAGTTCTTCCCTCTTTGTAGTTTTTCAGAAATGACTGTTT
>JANHGB010040581.1:28120-44292 GCA_026283785.1 Coracopsis vasa | reverse complement strand
GTGGTTTTATGTTACTTGTGTCTTGGGCCGTGCTTTAAAGCAGGGAGTGAGGAATGTTCATCATTCATATTTTATTAGTGTTCCCTGAACTTTCAACATTTACATTGAAAAGCGTGAAAAGCAAAACACTGGGAATTTGTTTTCAGGAATAACACTGCTGGAACGCACGTGTGTGTTTGTAACATGAATGCAGTCACCCCTTACACAGGCTGATGCACTTGTCTGTTCAGACCCTGTAGATAGAGTTGTTACTCTTGCCTGGGGATTTTATAATCAAATGGGGCAACCAAACAAAACCTGTTTGGTTCAGTCCCTCTGTACCTCTCTGAACCTGCCTCTGATGGACATAGAAGCACCATATGGAAGCTAAGGCTGAAAGGAAGCATGGGCAGGAATGCCACATCCCAGAAGGACTGCCCAGCCTCAGCTGTGGGTGTCACAATTAAACACTCTGAACACCTTTATTTTGTGGATTATGTCTTCCCAGCATTAGTTGCCTTCCACTCCAGCTCTTGGCACTGGAACCAGAAAGACTGGAGAACTTTGGAACCACTTGCTTCCATAAAGCTGGCCCCTTTTACCTCCCTTCTCTGTCCTCATTTAGGTGAGCTAGTTGGACTTTGGACAAGAATATCCGCATGCTCCAGCTGACTGGAATTCACTTTGTCAGAGTCTGGCTTTAGGCTTGTTTTTCCTTTACACCTTTTCTTCAAGGCCAGGGTGACAGACTTGAGACCCATTCTTTATGTCCATCCAAATGTATAGGGGTAAATGCCAACAGTCCCAATACATGTGGCTCCTTCCCAGTGGGCTTAAGTAACTGGTTTGGCTGATTTCCTTCATTGTAGCTTCTCTCTTGTTGAGGCAGCTGAATTTAAAGCAAACATATTTAATATGCTGCTTACCACATAACAGACTGAGGCTTACATTCGTGTTTTGGGGGAAAAGCAAAAGATACACACCAGTGAGTGAGAAATGCTCTGTTAGCAGGTTTGATTAGCTGCTGTCTTCCTGTTTGGCACTAGAATAGTGAAGTCCTGGAGGCACTCAGCCTGCTGGAATGAACTGCTGTGTTAGCTTTTTGTTATAGCTGATCAGCTTGTTTCCAGCTTGGACATTGAGAAACAACTTCGGTGCTTGTTTTTAAAATAGGCAATCTTGCCAGAGCTTTTATTTCTCTTCCACAGCCTCTTTTGACTGCTTTGATTTCTTTGTGCTCTCACTATTATAAGCAGCATACTATTATCTTTCCTTGCCTTACACTGAATTACCTATCAGCTAGCAGCCCTTCACATAGCTTAGAGGTGGCAGGGCTGACCTCTGCACAATTAATTCAACAGGTCCAAGCTCCATAAGGCATCTTTGCTTTAGAGGACACAGGAAAGATAAATACTTTGAAAAATAAAATCCATTGTAGGAGTTGGATGAGAGGCACTGAGCAGGACAGCTCAGTGACTGGTAGAGGATGGCTGATGTGTCAACCTGAATTGATAATCACAATTTCAAGTTGTCATTTTAGTGTTTAAACAGTCAAACAAAACAAAAATCAAGTTTCAGTTTCTTGCTTGCCCAAAAACTTCTTAGGAGAAAAAGCAGTCTGCTTTGGCACCAGTAGAGCTGGCTACACATCTCGACAGCGTCCCCCAAAAGAGCAAAGTGTTTATGAGCTTCAACTGGACATAAATCAAACTTTATGGCCTGTGAAAAGCTTGAGCCACAGTGATACATTGGGTCCCCCAAAAACATAGCCAGGGCAGAATAATGTCTTTGGCTTCATGGATTTGCTTCAGTAAGGTTAAAAATACATTGGAATGTCCTGCTGGGTCAGGGTTTGAGTGAGAAGATGCAGATACTTCTGTGGTCTGATGACACACCACCAACCCCAGACCATCTCAGGCAGTGGTCAGTGGATACGGAGCCAGCCAGTGATGTCACATTTAAATGAGTGCTATTGCGCAAAATGCAGTGAATGGGAGAGCTGATGAGTCAAATAGGATCCGACAGCTGAAAGTGAGAAATGCTCCCTTGTGCTTTTGCAACTGTCAATCTCTTCTTTATGCAGGGTGTAAACTGCTTGGAACAGGAGCTGTGCATTTGGTTCCTTAATAAAACGGGACTTAGCACAGTGGTGGCCATGGCTGGGACAGCAGTGGCTTGCTGTAATACAGGTATCTAGCATAAGGGTCTTCGGGGTGTATGGGACCCCCAGGTTTTGTCAGATAAGGCAGAATATTCCAAACAAACTTTTCCATAGCAATATATGTTTTTTGGAAAATAGCATTTGATAAAACTTTCCAGCATGGAATTTCTCCTTAAAACTAGAAAGAGAGCAAGCCCCCCATCCATAGTGGCTGTGACCTTTATGTGGGATGTGAAAGCACAGCAGAGGAAGGACCTCTGTGGGTCATTCCATATTTCAAGTGATTACCTCAATTCCCAGGCTGTCCCTCAATCCCTGCTTTCTCCCTTCACAGGCACCCACCTCTTCTGAAATCTTAACATCATTTTATTGCAGAGAAGCTGCTTTGTCACAGTCTGAGAGAGCTTCATGTCAGAGGAAAAGTAGTTCTAAGGCAAACCTGATAACAGAAGAAAAGCAAAACCCTTTTGCTCTGTGTGCAGACACCATCTGTACTCATGTACCCATTGATGCAAGGCTGGGGGCAGTCAAGGTGAAAGGAAGTGTTTATCTGCATCACTGGTTCATTCTTGTTGGTTCCTTCTGCTGTGGTTGAAAAGGTTGAAAGCAGAGTTTCCTTCCTCGTGTCAGAGCCGAAATCAGTGGTGAAAACACTCGAGCTCAGGGACAGATGGGTCAAGCCCAGCATTTCACAACCGGTTCTGGCTGAAACAAAACCAAGGCATCCTCACCTTGGCTGTGTCCATCTCAGCACCTGGAGCTGGACGTTCGCTTCTGTTTTTAGCTACAGTGTGAGCTCTCCTGGGGCGGGATGATGGAGTATTTTGAATGGTAGCTGTTGCTGTGCTGCCTATAATGAGCGCTACAAGAATAGCGCGCTCCCCAAAATATAAGTGGTCTTTGAGTTCCAAGTCTTATAAAAGCTCTTTTGCCTGTGGAGCACATGCCAGATGGAAAGTGCCCTTCTGATTTCCTCCAAACACGCATGCAGCTGTTACTGCTTCCCCCTTTTTTGTTCCCCTACTGAAATTTTTAGACCTCACCTGTTGACACTTGCACGATAGGGCTGGGGGGTTATTTGTGTGTATGTGCGGGTTTTAGTCTCCCTTGTTCTCCTAAAGGAAAATGGCTTGAGATGTTTTGGAGAAATGACATGGGGCAGAAGCTGTGAAAATACCTTTGGCATACTTCTAAGGGTGGGAAAATTCAGATGCCGGCGAGCCTTTGTGCCCACAATCCAGTGCCTGGCTGGAAAGAGTCTTTGTTTATAGCTTGCTTGATTTGGTGAGACAGAAGCTGGAAACTGCCCAGGTCTTAGGGGGAATACCAAGCATTTAGCTTGGACAGAAATAGAGCCGCAGCTTAGGACACACTGAAACAAATGGAAGACAAAGTGGTGACCTAGATCCAAGTTATTAAGGGTAAATACATATTGACAAGATTGAGGATTAGGTAGAAGGTACTTACACAGTGAAGGAAACGTCTACTCATTGCGCACTGAATAAAGTTTATGCTGCAGTCTGGGGCTTTCTCAGAGTAGTTGCTTCTTCATTAAAAAGAAGATAACCAGCTCAAAGATAAAAAACCCTGCTTCTCTCTCCCAGCACCTACTGTATCATGGATTCAATACGATCAGTGCATCATGATAAACCTGGCAGGAAGATGCCTGTGCTGCTCCAATGCGACAGCAGGGCTTGTACCACGCAAGGATCTGGCTCATGGTGATGTCATAGCTTACATATGTCTCCTTCTTTGCAGGGGTCTTCATTACTCAGTTCACCTTGGAGTGCCCCTTTCCCTGTGACTCTCAGCCCTGTCTGTGCGTAGGCTTAACAGCTCCTCCTGTGTCTGCTGAGGCTATTAAGAATGACCCAGGAAAGAGGAAAAATAGAAGTTCCTAAAATAGGGGTTGAAAGAGGACAAAAGGTTTTCATTAACCAGTTTTAAGCACATGAGCCCTGTGTGAATGTGGTAACAGAAACAACCAGGAAAGTAGGAAGCAGGTGGAAAAATATTCCCATAGGAGAAGATCATTGTGGCTGAGCTAATCTCTCACATCTCTTAGATATCTCCAGCTGAATGCAAAGACTGAGCGTTTAGCAAATACTGTTACTCAGTTTAGCTGCTGGTTTATGCTCATCACGTTCTTTTCATGGGTTGTACAGGCCCATTAGTAAAACCAAACGTGATGCAGTGTGTACCCAGCATGTGCTCTGCTTCCCTGTTGCACCTAGATGGTTAGGTATACCTCTATTTAGGGTATCAGCACAACTTGCTATGATGGCACATGACAGTCACAACTCATAAAACAGATGTCAAACAAAACCTGTCAAATTTATCATTTCCCTGCAGAAAGCTGTATTTTTGAGGAGGGATACATACATTATTTTGCTTAAAGTAAACCCGAGTCGGTTAGAAGTGGTGTCAGATAAGCGCTAGGAAACCTCAATTCTTTCTCAGCTGGATTACCTGACAATATCCTAGGTCAAGAAGCACATTGGCTTAGAGAAAGCCCTGTGGTATTGTTATGGCTATATTTAAAACTGTTTAAATGCTTAAGGATGCAGACAGATCCTTAGGTGCTCCGGAAAATCCCACCAGGCATCCTTAGAAGAGGTGTACAGATATCTCATTACTGTTTTCATGGTACTGAATCATTTCATTAGTCTGAAAACCCACAAACCTCTAGGAAAAGGGCACTGATTTTGTAGTAGAACAAACCCACCTGACTGCCGATATTGATTCATAAGTAACATTCCTTCTTCAGCCTGTTTTTCCTTGGTTAATATTTTCTTGCATTCCCTCTTTATTCAAGTGTCTCTCAGAATTTGGCCTTTGACTTTTAAGCTCTTCATGCTTTAAATTACCGGATAGATATAGCTTGGGGCATCTGGCATTTGCAGTTTGATTTATTAGCTGTCCCCCAAAGGTTCCCTTCTGTTTGCAAGTAGCTCCGTGCCCAGGGATGAAGTGTTCTGGAGGTTGCAGCACTGTGGGACATGGAGCTATTTTCATACCCACAAACAGAGGGTATTTTCACAGGAGCGTGAGCAGGAAGTTATTGTTGCAGCTTACCTTGAATAGACAAAGGGGAAATCACCAGCAATCCCAGCGCAAGCTCCTGCTCCTCCAACATCCAACCATCACAGGAGCTTCTGGGGCTTAAAACAAACACGTCGGTTGTGCTCTATTGTTCCTTAGTTTTCTATAGCCCTTGCTTGTTTAAAACCGGTTTAGGAAAGCCTGCTAGCCCAGAGCCAGGCTTTGTGGTGTTCTTTGTGTTATTTCAAGCTTGATTCTGTTCAAGTTGTGAGGATTTAAAGGTCCCATCGTTATTTTCTGACCTGGGGGAAGGGTTGTTGTTGTTGTTTCAGTTTTTAGCCAGCTTCCTGTATTTACTTCTCAGCCTGTGCTGGTGCTGTGCTGACTTCTGGTGTTTGCTGGGTTTTACAGCTGTGAACCTTCCGGAAGCTCTTACCAGCTCTTCCTGTGTGTTCCTGAAGGGTACCCTCATATCCCCTCCACTCCAGGGCTGCAGTGGAGAACATGTGGAGCAGATTAGAGACTGCCAGGTCCCCCTTTCCCTGTGGATCTTGATTAAGTCTATAAAAGCATATTGCAAATAGAGGGTTCACCAGCTTCCTGGGAAAAGATTCAAAGTCCTTTCAGCCTGACTCAGGTACCTGAAACTAGAGATACTCCTGCTGATGGACATAGCCCGGCTTTATCATATCCAACATCTGCTTGAGATGGCTGTTGACACATGTATTGTGCTAAAGTGAATTATAAAGAGCTATTCCAAGCACTGACGCATCCCAAATACCCCTTTGGTATAGCCTGTAAACAGCAGGATCTGCCTGAAGTAAACTCATTCACTTGAAGCATCTTCTAGATGCGCTTTTCAGTTCCTTCAGTGAAAATGGAGCTGTTGTCATAGTGGCTTTGATGGGCAAAGTGGCACAGGCACATGTGCGTGACCTTGCTTTGATGTGTACAAAAGGCAAGGTAAATGTTCCCTGCAAGGCAGCATCTCTGCAGGCTGTCAGCAGCCCTGAGCAGAGGTGTAGGTACCATGTACATACAGCCCAACACCTTCTCTCCTGCAATTTATTCCTTGATCAGGATTGTGAGGTGGTGCTGAGGCGAAGGTGGTTTTAAAGCTGGACCCAAAAGGTGTTAATTTCCTGTGCTGCTGTGGCTGAGCAGAAGTTTTTGCCAGTCTGGGTTATTTAAAGGATGTAAAGCAGCTCTGAGTCCTATTATAAAAACAGCACATAAAAAAGAGAGCAGTTTGCATTGTCTCTGCTTGGATGCCTTTTGCTGGGGAAGCAGCACCACCTACCACCTACTCCCACCCTCCAGTTGACAGCCAAGGGGGGTTAATTAACTTGCCTGGCAAAGCTGGGGGCTGCTATTACCGTACTTGGCTCACATCCTCCTGGTAGCACTTGCTTTACTGTTAAAAGTGTTATTCCTGAAACACAAGCAAGCTGCTTTAGCAAGTTTGAAAGAGGTGAGCAAATACATAGGATTTTCAGGAGAGAAACTAAAATCTCAGCTAGGTTTATGTCTTGTGATTTTAAATGATGTGAGGATAGCCAAAGGGATAACCTGCTTCACTTGAACCACTGTAAGAATGCTTTTACCACTATAGCCTATTCCAGTTTGCAGAAGCAATATAAGCGCTATTGCTGTAATTGTAAAGGATTTTCTTTGGCTTTTCTGTGGCTGGGGGAAAAGCCCTATCAGACCTCATACCGTTATGCAGGACTTTGGCAATAGGGCACCACGGGTCACTTAAATGCCCTTAGGTGCCACCAGAAGTGTTATTTTCCTAACTTCCTTGTGCTTACTGGAGGGTGTGAATAACCAGCAAAAGCAGTGTTAAAGGGCTGTGTCTCTGGAAGACATGAGGGATGAGTGTCATCAAACAAAACCAGGAAAGAGGGAGAGGAAGGGCAGTGTTGCGAAGGACAGGAAGGTGGATATTAAAAACAAGGAAAGCATAAGAAGGATGGACACATCAGACTGAAATAGCACACGTGAGAAAACTCTCCCAGCAGCAGCTATGTACTGCCTTAACATGAAAGATGGGAACAAGAGGAAAGGGGGTGGGAAACGGGCATGAGACCCTTCATTTAGTCCCCATGCAGAACCAGCTAAAAAGGAAGAAAATGGAAACCTTTTGCTATAAAATCCCTAAAAATCAAAGTTCTTTTGCAGCAGAACTGAGGCAGAAAAGAGGCAGAGAGACAGTTATTGTAAGACATCATGGCTTGTTATCTCCTACGCCTGCAGGTATTCTGGGGTCTGAGGTTTCTGTGCCTCAGAGGCTTTTCTTCTTCTACTGCTGACAGCAGGAATTTGCAAAATACACAAGATGCCACATTAGTCAGGAGTTTATTTTATCTCTTTGGCTCTGTTTTTGTTTCTTTTTAAACTGTTCCATCAAAAGGGGCAAGGGAGGGGAACCAGGTGACATAAAGAACAAGTCAAATGCTTGCCTTTGGTTTCTTATCAGAATCGCATAATTAAGCTATCTTCTTATTCCTCAAGCATTTCAGGGCTGGACCCTGTGTGTTCTGTGCAGTTATGCTTTGCAAAGAATCAAATAAACTGCTGAGTCTGCAGAATGACATGAAAATGCAAAGTGCAGCCCAAGTATGAAGAAGTGAGAGAAAGATTTGGATTTCTCCGAGTAGAAGACAAAATACAAATAGCTCTATAGAAAGTCTCTGAAGTGTGTAAATTTACCTGTTGAAAGATTTCTCTTTCCCTTTGAGATCTAGGTTTGGATTCATTTTCATGTTTATCAGAACAACGACATTCAGATTCTTTCTCTTTTTTAATAGCTTTGATTACTATGTTTTTTAATCATTCACTCATAAATCCACCAGTGTGGGACCATTATACATTGTACTTTGGCTCAGGACCATAGAAAACAATGGCTTAAATCCCATACATGCTTTGGCATCCACTCAATATCTAGTACATTCATTTATAGTAAATTTACTCCTGTTTTCAATATTTCCAGTGTGCCCTAACCCTTTTGACCTACAATCTGCTGTAAATCCCTTTTACTACTCACTGACACGTGACTTTATAAATCATGCACAGGGCACTGAGATGATCCTATAACTGAACCCGGTATTTAGACTACAATTGAAAGGTCATAATTCTGGGCACGTTTAAAAGGCAGGGCTTGCAGCAGCAGTTAGCACATGGTTCAATCTTTGACCTTAAAAGCAAAAGGAAACCAAGGTTCCTGTCATCCCCTCCCCATTACGCACACATCATCTTATTTAAAACAGTGCATTCAGCAGATAGATGAAGCCATTTGAATTATTCATTTCTCAGAACCCACATCTTGGAAATATCTGGCACCAACAAATGCTGTACTGCTCTGAAACTCAGCAGGGTCTGCGGGTGTATAGATTCAGCTGCTCCCTGAGCCCTTTCCCAGAGGAGGGAGAGGCTCCACACGTTTTCATACCAGATTTATCTCACTGGAAACCTCAGATATTTTGCTATAGCTGGAGCAAAACTAAAAAGCTGTGGCACTGTACCCAGGAGTCAGGACCTTGTGATTGTGACTGGTTTGGATGAAACTGCTTGTCAAAGTGTCTTAGACATTTGGGGTAAAATAGGTGAATTCAGCTTCTTATTGGACTCAATGAGAAGGTCTTCATTAGCTGCCTGGTATCCATTCACACATCAAAGATTATACTAAACTTTATTGTTATTACATTCATTGGGTAGGACTCATTTTGCTGTCTGTTTCTAATGGAGCTAACATAAGTCAGTTCAGTGTAAACTGGAAATGTCTGTTTATCTTTGTGGACTCTAAAAGGAGACTTAAGTGGAGACGTTTCTAGTGTAGATGCCTACACTTAGGGAAGACAAACCTGCCTTTTATGCCTGATTGACATCCAGTAATGCCAACTAAATACAGCTATTGATGAGTGCTCAGTGACCTTGTACAGGCTTTCTCTCTTGCAATGGGGACATAGTCCTGGTGACTTCAGCTGGTGCTGGATGTGATCACAGCAAGCCAGTTGCTTGATTTTTGCAGGTAGGAACTTGTGATTTCACCCAGGAAAGTGCTTGCATCCCCTCTTCAGGGGCAGTAGATTATGGTGTTGTAGGTAAATAAAAAGGGAACCCGATCTGGTTGCAAAAATGACTGCAAAACCAAAACAGTAACCTCAAAATCCAGAGCTTTTCTCTTGGCAACTTCTGAAATAACAGACTACTGCTCATAACATTGCATAACATGAGAGAACATTACTCACTGCAAAGTGATGTAATGTGACATCTGGTATTTAGAAACTTCAGCTACACACTAGCTATACGTTGCCTTGACTTGTTACGGTACTTGCAAGATACTCTGCGTGTGGAAAGCACGTGTGTCAGGACAGGCAATGCATGGCTCTCATGAGGACTGCATAACTTCTGCTGGCACAGGTTTTTGTCATCTTTTCTTGCCCAATTTTATCCCATTTCCACTTGCAGTCCTCCTGCAGATACATCTCTGCCAAAAATCACAGCAGTTAACAGTTAGAGGCAGGGAATGGGAGCACATCAGAAGATCAGTGCAGAGCATGGCTTGGATGGAGGCCTTGTACACACACTCCTATGTCCACACTATCCTTTTCATGTATGGAAATTGCAGCATGTAGAAATAATACATATGTTCTTAGTCTACATTATCAGTTTTATGGCTTGAGATGCTATTTGAGCCATATCTTAATGTTCTGCTGAATGCTTTACATGATGTCCCCCACTGGACACTGCCTGGATATGCAACCTTCCCTGATTGCTCTCCCTAAAAGACACAAGGATCGTGTTTACACTGTGCCAGACAGTTTAATTTCTTTTTTAATGTAATTATAATGTAAGAGCTACCTGCATGTTCAGATGCACTTGCTCTCCTTTCTGCAAACCTTCAAGTACACCATCCACACCACAGGCTGCTCTTGAGACAGACTTGTGTACAGAAGCTGGGGTCAAACAAAAGACATAATGGAAATAGAGCTGGGACTTTCCAAAGTGTTCACACCAGGATAAGCATTCCCTCTGAAAGTGCTAGGACAGCAATGAAACCGGAGCTGGATTCGCAGAGATGAGAGCTCTGCGTTCCTGCCCTGCTGCCTTGGTCTGCACCATCCGTCCTGTTTCTCCATCGCTTGGATTGATTTCCCCTATGAAACGTGAGCTGAGGATCTCCCATCTCCTATTTTTATTCCAGGTTTGGATCACACTGAGTTCCCAGGCGGTTTTACCTCCTAGGCTGTATTACAAATACCTTTCATGCTCTCTTCTCACCTCATTCTTGCTTAGAAAGGGAAAGATCCTGTTTCTGCATTGACCCCAATGAATGTGACTGGCCCAGCTCCTCCAGGTCCTGCAACAGTCTATGGATTGCTGAGGATCCCGCTGACCTCTGCAGACCTTGTACCTCTGCTTGTGTGTGTTGGTGTGTCTATCTGGTAAGACAACACCAGGCTAACAACTGCACAGCATCAACTTCAGCAAAGCTCTGCCTTTACTGGTATGCCCGTCCTTCATTTACCACCTTAAAAACTGGGAAGAAAAGGAAAAGAAAAGGCAGGAAAAATAAATCCCCATTAAAATTCAATCCCTTCTGCTTGTTTGACAAAGTGCAATGTGAAAGGTACAAACCCAATTGCAGTCTCCTTTCACTCACCCAGAAACAGGTACTGTGGGACAAAGTTTTAGGACAATAAGGCTGGAATTAGTGCAGGTGTAAAAGGCTCCTTCCCACACACCAGAATTTCTGCTGTTCTTAGTGTGATAGCTTTAGTGTCATCCAATGTTGGATGACAAAATTGGACTCCTTGTCCTTTCCCACACAGCCTATTTCCAGCAGCTGCTACCGATGTCTACTATGGCATTTCATATCATGCCATCAACTTTATCAGCTATCAGCCCTTAACCTTCACCAGTTTCTTGAAGCATTCAAGGCTTGCATGGTTTTATTTTTTCCTAATATTTCCATATTCATATCTTCTCTTTTTTGGATAGTGCCTGGCATTCTAGGAAGATAATTTGTGAACAGCCCAAAAACGCCATGCATGCTTAGACATGCTTTAACATAAATAATAAATCACTGCAGGTTATAACAGACTCAATTTCTTCCCAGAAATTAATTACTTGAAAATAAGAAGCACCTTATTAGTGTCTGTGTTAAGTGGCATGTCAACATACTGACTTCTTTCTCTCGTCAGCAGTTTATGGTGCTGTTTAACATGCTCTTCAATAGGTGTTAATATGGATGCCTTGTGCTCTCATCAGTTATAAATAGCTGAAGTGGGTGGTAGGCAACTGGTTCTTCCTTGCCACATAACTTTTATGTGTAAGCTGCTGCACAGTATTTGGTGTATGGTTCACAGGAAGCATCACAGTGAAGACTTGTAATAGGATAGATAAAAACAAACAAGCAAAGTACTCTGGTAATAAACTTGATTAGAAAGGTGCATTTCTAGGGATTTATCCAAGTGTTTCTCTTATATTTGCTGCAGAATTAAGAAGTAAAAGAAAGAAATCAGGCAGAAAGTTGATAATGCTGCACCTTAGGAGACTGCAAAGAGTAGAGAGGTCTGAGATGCACCAGTTTTCCATGTCTTTCCTTTCTTGTTTCCCTTTTTATTTGAAGTTGTTCAATTTGGTTATGAGCTTTCTTTGAATATGTACCTTGATATAATCCACCACTATGAGATAACAGTGCTGATAACAATGACATCCACTTCAGGGTGTTTCCTAGGGTAATACATTAAGGATTTAAGTTGGAATTAGTTTCATGCTTATGCGGTGGGTTTTTTTCCTGTCCCTTCTCTTCAGATCAAAGTCAGTCTATAATTCATTCTGGATCTCTGACTCACCTGTAAAGGAAGAGAGAATGAAATCAGCACTCTTGCAGAAAAAAAGCACTGAATTTTCTTCACTTCATTTGAATTCCTGAATACACAAAAGATTCAGATTATTTACCATCCATCCATTATTTCTGATGAAATTATCATAAGAGCTGAGAATGAAGAGTTTTCTTTACGTGCAGAATAAAAATGGATAGGAAAAAGAGAAGGAATAATTACAAGTACCCCATTGTACCCTCTAGGATATGGCAACTATAATGATTTTTTTTTGTCAATAAAGGCATTTTGAAATAAAAAATGATTTAGAACTCTAGGGCATTTTTACTGTTCAATGAACTACTCAGCACCTTGCACTTTATTGGCACCCTGTTCACTAGTGCACACACACAAGCATTAGTGCTCTCAAGCAGAGATGTGCAGGGAGGTTGTGCTGTGATTGCGCTACCTGCTCGCAGCTCCAAGCACCACTGAGGAGCAGGTAGCTGCAGGTGAGGCAGAATCAGTGTCCACTGCCTCCAGGCAACTCCCACATAGCTGAAACCATGCCAGCAGACATGCTGGGATCAGAGCTGGGAGAAAAATGACTTAGTGCAGCCAAAATTAGTCAGAGGGGGAAGGGATGCAGGTGAGAGAGAAGGAAAACTCCCTGGCAGCCTTTGAACCTGAAATCACTCTTAAAGTCACTGTTTGGGTGCAGAGGAGAGTGAACTTTAGCACTTTGCTTAAAGAAATCCCAGAAGCATGTTCTTTAGATGCCTCTTTGAATTGTCAGATCAGCCCCCCAGAGGTGTTTATGTGCTTTGTGGAGCTCTGTGAGAGCTGGCACCTTGAGCATCCTCATCGTGGTGAGGCATAGAGGTCAGTGGAGGAGAGGAGTGCAGCGTATTGGAGCATGGGATGGGAGTTACAAGAAAAGAGCTTGCAAACAAAGAAGGGAAGCAGAAATCCAGAGCTCTGACAGTCACTTGGACCGAGGCTGGGAAGTCATACATAATCCTTTCGAAGACTAGCCCTCCAAGGAAGCCATTGTTTGAGTCCTGGCATGATTTGTGCCTCTACTTACTATGGAAGAGTTTCTCTAATCATGTGAGGTCATGGGACTGTGATTTAATCACTGTGAATTCCACTGCTAAATAGTATTGAAGTGCTACAGGGGAGAAGATAGCACAGCTGACATTATGCAGTCTTAAACCTCTCCATGTCTATGTATCTGCATTCTTGCAGTAGATTGGAGAAGGGGGGGTCTCCCTCAAAACCTCAGGTTTACATTGAGACAAGTCCTTGAAAGTGGAATCCAAACCAGTTCTTTGGGAAAACATTTTTAAGGAATGCTGCCAACTAGTATGTACTGGCCCTCGGTTTTGACAGGCACCCAGAGAGAGTTTTAATTAACATTTCAAATAACCAAATGAAGAAACAGAAGAAAGAGTGATTTCTCATCTTTTAGAAGGTCAAAAGGTGCTCAGATATCATAGAAATGGATATAGTGCAAGAGCCTAAAGAGACAGAGACATGTCAAAACACTTGGATACCACATCCCCTTAGAGTAGCTAAGTTATCATGTTAAATGGAGGTATAGCAGAAATGAATCTCCTGTTCAGGCATGCTCAAGGGCTAAGGCAGAGGTGGTGGTAGGTACTTCTTGTTTAGAGTGCCTTTTGCTATGTTGGGCCAAAGCAATGTGGGTGCTTAAAATAAATAGTCGTATGACTATTTTGTGATGTGTTACCCTGTTGCAATCATCAGCCCTACGAAGGGATGTCAGCAGTTTTTATGCAGCCATGGCATTCACAAGTGTGAAAGGTTAATGAGATTATTCTTTAGCTGGCACACTGCAGGGCATCTCATGTCTTCTGTCTGGGAAGTGATAAAAGGAGAAAGGTTGCAATGGGAAAACGTTTTAGACTCCAGTTTCTGTACTTCCCTGTAGCAGAGACCATCAGTCATGCTGAGCTTTACTGAGAGCTCCCTAATGCACTTCACTTGAACTTGTAAAGTGCTCAAGTCAGCTTTTGTTCAAGCTGGGACCCCCCGATCAAACTGGTTTTATATGAAAGAGATTGGTTTAGCAAGGGGAATCTCATCCAACTTACTGAGCTAACCCCAGAGCCTGTACATAAAGAATAAACCAGTTCTACTGGGCATAGAAAATGAATTATACCAACCTGTGTGTCTGCACATACGTGTGACCCCCCCCACTCATGGGGTGGATGGGCACTGCCTGGTCACACAGCACTGCAACACAGCAAATATATAGCTAAAAGCAGAAATTCCTCTCATCTTGTTTCAGTGATCAGGAAGGTGTAAGTAAAGCGCTCTCAAATATGAAAATCAATTATAATAATACTCAAGCTTACCCTGGGTGCAGGGTGGTTATAATAAGAAGGCAATGCTATTGTGAGTCTTTTAAGCTCTAAGCTGAATGATGAACTTACTGCAAGTTAAACTTGAGCCCAGCTCCCAAACTCTCACAAAGAACCTGCACTCCTACAGGAAGGAATTTTTATGAAGCCGAAGATGTGACAAGAGACCTGTGACAGCCCTTAGAAGTGCTGAAAATAGGTAATATTCCAAAGATATTTCCGTATCCAAGGCAGTACATCTATTTAAACAGCTGAGGGTACAAAGGGCTTGCAAATACAATGTTTGCAGGTATCTGTGGCTGAAGGTGATTCAAAGGTTAGAAGACGAGAATAGCAACAAGAATAGCTGGGCTCTAATCCTGCAGGTGCTGTGGTGGCTTCACCTGCGGAGCTACTTGCATTTCTTCAGGGAATCCTTTTAAACCTGTCCTTCTGATCCAAGCTGATCCTTTCCTATCTCCGTTTCCACCTCGTATCAGCACCAACAGCCATTTCAGTTGTACCAGCTAAGCTGCCCAAAACAGAGCTGAGGAATGATCCAGGAGGAGGAGAGCGAATCTCAGGCTTGGAGCGTGGATCTTGCAGCATATATTCAGATCCAGCTGAATCCAAACAACTGGATGGAGACTAATTGTGAATAGGTGGTAACAAATGGGGCTGGAAACGTCTCAAAAAGCTGTCAGAATAGTAATGTGCTTGGTTGGCCCATCAGAGTATATATTATTCTCACTTTTGGAGTGCCTTGTGGTCTTAGTACTTAATACATTCAGGTTTCCCAGAGCCCAGGGAAGGAAGGGAGCTGTAGAGGTACAAAATATCAGCGTTACAGTAAATGGCAGAGGGGAAGCACGTTGTCATTTCCATGTAAAAACAAATTGGAGCTGTGTGCTGCCTGCCTGGTGGGTGGCGAGAGCAGCACTGATGCTGTGATCTACAGCCTCCTGGAAAAGCAAAACCTGCCTGATTAAGCCTCACGTTTCTCCCTAGTGCTAAACAATTAAGCAGGGTGGAGGCTGGTTTCAAGCAGGCATAAATCTTTCTTCCCTCTGCTTGAATCTCACGCTGATAGGAGTGAGTTTTCTTATTGGCCTCTGATGGTAAGAAACAAGGATCTAGATAAAGTTGTTTATTCCAGTCAGGTATTGGCATGATGTGAGAAAACACACTGGGAGACCAGATGTTCAGGAGTTGGCCACCGCAGGCTTTTGCTCAGGAGCAGGAAAAGCGATTTTCCCTCCTTTTCCTTGGCCTCGCTTTGCCTGTTGTTATTTCCTACAAGCACCTCAACCTCTTCCTTGGTCAGTCGGGGAACTCATTAGAGCAAAGCACGGCTTCTCCCCTCCTGCACCGTCTGTTTGCAGAGCAGCTTTTGAATGCCATCAACACACAAGTGATAAATAAGCCTCAGGACTCAGGAACGCATTCAACGGAATATAATGAATAGAATTTAAGCACATTCTTAGCAATCTTTTTGTCCACACCAGTAACCTCCAATCTCATGTAGGACAGTGTTGACAGCTCAGCTGTTAGATAGCTTGTATCTCCTATATATCAGAGAAATCGCCTGGTACTTGCAATCCTCTGGACACCAGTTTAGCAGGAATGGGCAATTAAGTTCCTTTAAGTCCCTATGGGTGGTTGGAGCAAAGTTGGCAGCGTGGGTTAGTGGAAACTTGTTTGCTACTAGAAGGTTTCTTCCCCATATGCACTAAATCCATCTCTTTCATCATGGGGAAGATTCACTCACAAAATAGGAGCGCTTTTGTGGATGGCATT
>JANHGB010040581.1:10655-27040 GCA_026283785.1 Coracopsis vasa | reverse complement strand
ATGTTTCCTTTGACAGCCTTTAACAGCACCTCCCACTGTGGCAGAGGGGATGGAAGTGAGGCAGGAGCAAAGGAGCTCCATTTGCTGTGGGGTCAGTGGGAAGAACATTTGGTCAAATGAGATTAGGAACTTGAGAGGGTGTGTGCTGGGACACCTGTAAAAAGTGAATGTAGATCATAACAGATGGGGAATACATAAGAGAGAGCAGTCCCCTCTTGGCACTGTTGGCACCATCTCTGCTTCTTCCACCTCTTAAAGCCACGGTAATTTATTGAGAAACTTCCTTGTAAACAGCTTGTTTATACAATGAGGGATCTCCAGGAGCATCTGTGAAACAGCCTCAGCCTCTTCCTTCCACCCTCTGTTTGAAATTGTTGTCTTTAGTGATGCTAAAGTGGAGAGGGGAAAGGTCTAAGTTTCAAACTGCAGCTGTACTCCAATGAGTGGTCAAAACAATCTTGATTTCAAAAGGCAATGAACCACCCCCCTGCTTCAAAACAAAAAAAGCCACAAATCCAGACCCAACTGAATAAAACCATTTACACAATTTACAGAGGACAAACATTCAAGCTCAAACAACTTTCAGTATTTTGTTCTTAACATGTATTGATGAAAACCTTTTAGCGTTATCCCTATATTTAGCATCGCAATAAATGTTCCACATCCCCACACTGCCATCGCTGCTCATTTAAAAGCCTAATAGCTTAATTTATGACAGGTTTTCTTTCTAATGCCACTGTTTTCATTCTCATGAATTATAGATCCAGCTCTATGTACAGTGTTGGTATCAGATGAAAACTAATAACTTCTCTTGATGAAGAAAAAAAAATTAAGATAGAAAACTGCACTGTTACAAAGGACAAATCTATTGATTTGGGGGAAAAAACAGGTCCTTTCTGGTTCCTGCTTGCAACAAGTCCTCAAACCTTCTCTCAGATTCTGCCTTATTAATGCTGGGGGAAAGGAACCATTGACTTCAGCAGGAATTTGATTTCTTTCTTACAGCAGACCAAAAAGCAGGATAAATGAATAACAATCACAGCACTTAGTGGGCTAAATCCCTACTCTCTTGTCTAGCTGGGATGACCCCTGACTTCACTGTAATTTATCATGACCTCTCCCAAACTAAATATTCCTTCATGTATTCTGACCTGGATATTATCCACATCCATAGTTCAACATGTTTTACTACTATTAACCAGCATTTCACTGCTATATCTGGACTCTTTCTTCCAGGGGACCCTATTAGCAAGAAATAACATTCCTTTTCTTGAATTCCTTCCCTCCTACGATAGCTTTTGTTGGTAGAAATGTGCAGATCTTTACACATCGTAAACCAACACCACAAAATATAGAGAAAGAATAAAACATTTAAGTCATTTTTGCTCTTAAGTTTAGAGAGAAAAACGCTGTCAGTTGTCTGAATGTCTGCATTTCCATGAGATGTTGCACTATCTTTAAGATGGAATTTGTGAATGGCTTGGGGGTGTTTCTTCTTGCTTTTTGTATTTATACCCTCTCCTCTTCTCCTCTTACACAAGGAATCCTGCCAAATGGTGCTTTTTCTCTTCTCTATCTCCTACCTCCATATCCTCCTTTTCACATTAGCTGGCAGCCTGTTATGTCCATATTCTGGCAATATCTTTTGCAACCTCTTCATTCCAGGAGGAAGGAATGCAAAGGCCAGATAGTCAAGCATATCTTTGCAAATACTTCAGGCTTCTTTTCCTCTTGTCAAACCACCCTAAAATAAATGTATTCTACACCTATAGTCTGAGGAATTTTTACAAGGCCATGCTTCCATGAGAAAATATGGATCACAGTAGAGATAAGAATGCAAATGAATGTGGTTGTATATACAGTTGAATTGCAGAGGTATGAAAGTCTGGCAGATGTGACCAAGGTGCTATTTTCTAGTTGTTTCCTCACACAGAAACCATCTTCTTCGTCAAAGCCTGAGCAACTTACAGGAATACAATTTATCCCAGAGCCTGCTTCTGCCAGGAATAACTTTGCTATACTGACCTTCTGCCTAAACCCACTGAACATGGGCTGGAAAGTTGAATGGATTTTTCTTGCTGCTTAATTCTATGTGTTCTGCTACTATTAGGGCAGCAGAATTGAATGACAAAAATTGCAATTAAAAGAGGGGAAAAAAGGAAACAAAGAAAGTAGATTGAGAAAGCAAAATGCTTTCAAAAATGCCGACTAATGCAGGTAGTGTCAGGTTGGGTGGGTTGAAGAAACCATCTGGAGTAAATATGGAGTAAATATCCTACAGGAGTAAACATGGAGTAACTATTCTACACGTTGAGGGAGCTCAGTGGATGTAGCAATGCCATCACTATTCCTGACCCCTTCTTTGTTCTGGAGGGGAGCAGAAACAGTCCCAGGACAAAGAAATCTGGCCAAGAGTTTTCCATGAGACTCCTTCATCCAGCATTGCTGAATATGAGTTTACAGCAGCCCATACTGTGCCTGTGGAAATAGTAAATTAGAGGAGAATGGAGTGAATTTAATATGGAATATCCCTTTTTTGTTAGCATTAGTGCTCTATAGAGCTGCATAGCATCCAAGCAGCAACACCACATCTCCGAGCAAGATCCCTCTAATTACTTTATGTGGATCAATGTGGTTAGTTATTTCTTTCTCAGTAGCAAATATTGTGAGGTTGTTCCTGTTCAGTGGTGAATTGCATTTGTCAAGTACACGTTATGTTCTGAGGAGTGGTGGGTGATTTATCTTTACAAGGATCGTGTTGTGACTTGCTTGGACGATTCAGTGTTACTGGGGATGCCAGGTGAGCTACCTGCCAGGAGCTGATGGAGGCTGCTGCTGGTCATTAATCTCCAACACACACTAATGATACTGATACACTGCTATTGATTGTGTGGGACAAGGGGCAGTGGCAAATATTGGTCAATTCCTGGTGCCTAAAATGGAATTTTTCAGCAATGGAAATGCTCACAGGGTTTCACCAGTTCCTTATAAAAGAAGAAGAAAGCCTAAAAACTGTATTTCTGGAAGAGGCAGAAGCATTTGCTCTGTCAAAGCCTTGCAGAACTCTTTCATGGAAGACCAAAGCTGTGCTTGAAGGCAGCCCCTGCGGCTCGGTGGAGGCAGCCATAGGTCACTGTGGCTCTTTCCCTGGGTGGCTGGCAAAACCACCTCCATAAGCACAGTGCTCACCCCTCTGTTGCTTCCCAGGGGATCTCAGCTGGGCCCATGGCACCTTCTCAGCTCGGACCCAGTCACGTCCACCCTCCAGCTCTGTCCGAGGGGCTGCTTGTCATTAGTTGGGCAGCATGTGCCTACAGGAGACAATGAATGGCTAGAGAACAAATAAACTGACGATGTCACAGATATTATTGGATGTGAAACTGATATTTGAGATGAGCTAAATTTGATGATTGTTTAAAATTCCTTCTGTGTCTTTTCTATATTTCCTCCTCTGGTTCCCCACCACCACCCGTGTTCCTACGGCTTTCAAATTGCCGCACTGGGATGCGCTTGGCAGCAGAGGCTGCCTGGGAATCGCCAGTGCTGGAAGCCCTCAGATCCTCGGAATCCCATCATGAATCCAGGCATGGTTCCATTGGAAACCAGCCTTTGATTCACCAAAAGCTTGACATAGCCAAGATACATCAGATGAAACAGTTTTGGGTTCTGCGGAAAAAGAATGACTTCCAAAAATATTCAAACCAGCTCTAACCACTACAACTTCAACAGTGATGAGCTGCTACCTCTTAATCGACCCCAAGAATGGCTAGATTAGATATTTTGCTCCATTTTGAACAAATTATGGTCTCCTGAAACAAATACTTGTGGGTGGCTAAATTAGCCTTTACAAATGTAGAAACTAATTTGGGTTAATTGTCAGTTAATCAGCTCAGAAAATGAAGCTCAGGCCTGTCTCAAGAAAGGCATGTGTCAAAACCAGGAAGACAAGACACTTCTGATGTTTTTAAGGTAAAAGAATAACTAAGCAGGATGGTAAAGAACTTTTAGGCTATTTTTGCACATCATCAAAAGAATGGCAAGAGGAAAGAGGTATGTTGTCCTCCTAGAAAGCAAAATCTGAGTGATTACTTACTCTCCTTAGAGCTGCACCTCTCTGTAATATCAGCTGTAGTAAGGCCTGATATATCCGTGACTAATTTGGGGGAGTAAAGAAAAGACAGAGTGAAGAAGGGTTTCAGGGTTGTTTTCAAACAAGAAAATTGATATCTTGATTCCAGTTTGCTGGGCACTTGCATGGGTTTGGAGATGATGATCTTAAAACCTGTCCTCTCTCAAGGAAGCAGTAGCATGTTACATTACTCTGGTAGCCCAGCTTCCTCTACACTTTTTCATATAGAAATGATGGATGTGTTCATTCTGAAGGTAACACCAAAGTGCCACAGACCATGTCAAGTTCCTCCACCATCGGCACATCTCCACATCATCAAAACAAGGCATCCAGCCCTGTACCCGCTACTCTTGGGAAGCACATCCTCTGGGAGACCATGGGCTTCACCCAAACAAGTGGCATTAAAATCCAGCTGTGGCAGGGAATGGTGATTCAGCAGGTGGCACTACTCCCTTTGAGGACCAGTACTCACGTGTGAGGTTAGGAAGCTTCATGCTGTGGCATCTGGCATCCTTCAGGTGTCACATTAAAAAGGTTCTTACTCATGAAATAACACCTCATTAAAGATCCTATGGCATGTTTCACTAGTCTATACTCAGCAATGTTGGTGCATTGAGCAGACCTCATTACCTTCTGCCTCCCGAAATTTCTGTTTCCACTAGGGAAAGTGATTTCCTTCTTGTCAGATGTGGCTGGTAGTTGTATTTAACAGACTCAAGCTTCCTCGCTAGAAGCTGTCTGCATTTCAGTGGGAGGCTGTAGCTGAAACGATGTGTTCTTGTCAATAATTGGATGCTTTTCAGGAGGGCAATGTATCAATGTCAATCTGTTTTCCTCTGTTTCTCAAGCTGCTTTGTACATGGTACATGAACATATATTTGTGTTGGATGGAAATCCATGGGCAGTGGTATGAGCAGAGACCTCATTAGCAGGAACTGAGCACAAAGATCTGAGTTAGTTGCAGTGTGAATATGTTATATTGGTGTGAATTACCTGTGAAAGATTCAAATCATTCATAGAGTGTCCCCAGGAGACAGTCAATGTCTTTGTAAGTGGTGAGATTAGGAAGGCTGGTATAGTCCCTGTTATCCTTATACAGGGATAATAAATTCAAACTGGAACAGAGAAGACATACTATTAACAGCAGGATTATTCTTATGAGATGAAGCTAAAAATCTCCACCTATTTATCCTTGAAATGATGGCTCTGAATTAAGAATTGCATAAAGGTATTAAAGCTAACTGTTCAAGCTAAAGAAAGCATTAGGAGAACAAATGGCATTAAAATGGTGATGGGTATGATTAGGCTGAATATCAGATAACTTCCAGTAACTTGAGCAGAAAGATTCTGGAGCTACCTTCCACTGGAAGCACAGAAGCTAATAGTTTTTAAGCTATAACTTAATCAGTTTATGTAATGGTTTATATGATGCAGCTGCAGAATACAAAACCTCTTTCAACCCGTATTTGTGGTCACACTCGAACAAATAACTAAGATTAGCATCCCCAGTACATTACCACACTGCTCATGCCCTCTTGCTATGTCTCCATCTGCTTATTGCTTGAACCTGTGACTTCCTCTGGTGCGTATGGTATGCTTTGTACTGTGTGGTACCTCTAATCCTGCTTCCTTTTGAATCACGCTCCACGCTGGTTTGTGTACAGTGCTACTGATGTGGAAAAGAATGAATGTGCATCTTACACAAAAGCAAAGGCTCCTGTTTCAGGAATGCACTGACAGTAATCCACCAGACAAAGATTTAACTTACACCCACAAGAATGGACATAGCTGGTGAATGGTTGTACTCCTGAGAGAGCCCAGGAATGCCGTTGGACTCCAGTCAATGCTCACCCTCATGATGCATACCCATTGTACATCTCTGTTAACATGTGCAGATCTACACAAAGCATGAGTCTTTGCTCTAGACAATTTGTATGAAACACAGGTTTTCACCACCCACCTTTCCACCCCACAAAAGCCTCTCAAGCCCATACCTTTTACTGGTATGTGTTATTGCCTCGGGTGAAATGATTGGTGATACTTGGTGTCATCAGTGCGCAGTATTTGCTTCTCTGAATATTAATACAAGAGACTGAGGAGCAGATGGACATGGCATGGTCCCTGTACTTGCCTTTTCAAGGAGGGCCTCCCTCATCTTTGAGTATCTCTCAGGAGTATCAGACAGGGTTGATATCCCCTGTCATGATGTTTCAACTCCTGCTAAAATCCAGCCAGCAGAGCAGTGGTGAGACCACTTATCCTCTATATTCCAGTCTCCTGGTTGGCTCTTTTTTGGATCCACAGAGACTCAACTTGACATTGCTTTGTGGTTTTACTGTGGGAACGCATAGGCCATGAATCAATGGAACTGCAGTCTACCTTTATGATCTCCTGGGGAGCTTGAAAGGCTTTTGTCTCTGTGATCAACCCCTTTTCTTTGTCAGCAAAGCAGTCTAACTGCTGGAGACCGTATCATATTCAAACGTTGCTGTGCAGGAAGCAAGTGGGAAGTGTAGTAGCAGTGGGAATATAATCCCACCTGCAAACAGATCTCATTGTGGACTACATTTACATTGAATCATCCAAAAATGAGTGTCTTTACAAGGAAAGAAGGTCCAAATATTAAGTGGTTAATAAGAAACCATGCTTGTGTTTGTTTGGATTTGGATTAGTTTAGCTTTCAGAGCTCAGATTGAATGATGTTGACCATATGGCAAATTATTGTTGTTTCTAGGGTGCTTAAGCAGTGTAATCAGTTCCAAGAAACTTTGCAGCACACCTCACTGTGCAATTACCAGTGCTGGTGCAGCTGAGTGGAAAGAGGTGGCAAAGCATGGACAGGAACTTGGAAGATGAATTCCTGACGTTATCCATCATTATGAAGGGTTTTGTCAAGTGTCACTGAAGTTGTCTTCACTTTTAGTTTCTCTGCTTTAAAAACAGGCTTATAACATTGACCTCACCCCCTATGAATTGATTAATTCCTATTGATAAAGTACTTTGCAGTATCCTGTTGGCAGCACTGAAGGAGTGCCCAGGGATGATACTGCTGTTATGGCTCTTCTGGTGTGCCATTTCTTTTCACTGAAGCCTAATGGAACCCAAGAGCCAGAGATTAAAAGGAATATGAACTTAGAAACAAGGAATCATGCCATGAGCTTGATGACTATTTCAGAATTATTTTACTGCCATTAGTTATTATTTCAAATCCATTTGTATTCATTCAAATCATCATAGAGTAAAAGAATGTAAACAGCATTTTAGACATAGCTAGGCAGGCATCCATAGCTTTTTTCCTCTCTCTAGTAGTAGCAGGCTTTGAGAGCAATCCTGGAGAATGGGCCATTGGACTATCACCTAGTCTGAGAGCTCCCACTGGTTTTCATGTCTGAAAGGCTCTTCCATTGCCTGTATCCATGGAATACCTTGGCAACACTAAGCTTTCATAGACTTTTCTTCATTTTTAAATCTCTCTCCTCTGACACTGCCCTTGTCAGATTGCTTGGTGCCAGCCATGCATTTGGCACTGCATGGTATATAAAGTACCACCTCTGCACTTTAGGATCCCAATTAAAGCTCCAGCTCTGCAGGATGCTGAGTGCCCTGGGATATGTCTGCTTTCTTTCTATTTCTTCAGCTAAAGTGTTGGGAAAATCGTCATATTTCTTAAGCTGAGGTCCCCCAAAATTTTGTCTAAAAGCTTAATAAATTCATCTTGTTAAGCATGGTTTACAAATGATGAAATCATGTGGAAATGTAACAAACTTGCCTTACACTCAAAATAAGTTGCCATCAGTGCTAATGGGAAGTTGTATTCCCCAGCTCTTACATTGCTCTCAGCATCCTGAATGACATCTCCAACATCCATGTAACGATGCTTACAAAAGTGAGTTTAACTTTCATTAAGAAAAACAAGAATCCTCACTCAGAGTGGCTGCAAAGTACAGGAGTAGCGAGCGTGATTCTCTCCTGCTATTTATACTGTGCTTTCTGCCTGCTTTCTGCGTGCCAAATCCATTCAAACCTCTGAAATCTGACCAGTGTCAGCTGTAACCCCTTCCACAAGCACGAGAAATTTCCACTTGGAGAAGTTGGCAATGAAAATCCATGACCCACACAGCGGATGTGCCAATGTCCAGCTTCTGTCCGTACCGCTCCCAGCCTCCGCTCTGGCTGGGCACGAGGACCAGGTCTCTGGCCTTATCTTTTGATTCTTACGCAGCTGCTGGAGGGAAACTGAGTGACTCAGGAAATATATTGCAAATCTGTTCCATTCTGGCCACACTCCAGAGCGAAACGGGGCTGTCCTGGCCAGCAGCACCGGGTGGGAATCCACACGGGACATTCCTCACATTCCAGGGCACGTGCTGCTTACCAAACAAAATAAACCCAAAACTTTCCACTGCAAACAGGCACTGAAAGACTTTCCCTCTCCGAGCATCCCAGAATTTGCATTGGGCATATTGTGGTACCAACCCCTGTCCTAAGCCGAAGAGTAAGTGCCCACTCAGAAAGGGGGACCTGGCTTTCTCTCACCATGCTTAACTATGTTGTTGGAGCAGCTTTACAGATATAAGAAAGCAGACAGGTTGTCTTCATAGCCCTAAATTAATCCCTGGAAGGTCAGACTAAAGGTTCACCCTGCCCAGTGCCTTGTCCCAAAGGGAGCCCATAGCAGGGGTCAGTGTGGAACAGGTTGCTGTGTCTATAGGAATCCTTTCTTTGCACTCTCTCCAGCCTCCAGCAGTTAACAGATCAGGTGCCTGCCAGAGCCACCAGTAATATACTTTTATCTTAAAATACTCATACATGCAGAGCTGCTTATCCACAGCTGGTGAATAGGAGCACGTGAGCAGCACAGGGTGACTGCAATAGGTGCCTTGATAGCAGAGGAAAATACAGCTGAAAGACTGCTCAGGAAGAGATTTGTGTTTTAATTGCTGAAGACAGCTTTAATTGCCACCTTCAGCTGCTCGACAGGGGTTGCAGAGAAGGCAGACTCTACGTGCGCTGTAAAGACAAGCAGCAGCAGGGACGGGTTGCAGCGAGGGAGATTCTAGTTAGATACAAGGGAAGAAATTTCACCGTGGTAGTGATGAGGTGCCCAGGGGGGATGTGAAAGCCAGAAAGATACTCAACATTCAGTAACGTGAGGCCCTGAGCAGCATGGTCTGGCTTTGAAGTTCGCTCTGCTTTGAGCAGAGGGTTCCTTCTAACCAGAATTATGCTTTGACCTGATGAATCTCTACCCATGATCTTTGACTTTACAAAGCTATGATCGTGCTGAATTCAAAACTGCTTTCCCTAACTCTAGAGCCTTCCTGTGCGCTGCCTGCATCCTCAGAAAGAGCAGTTTCTTTTGCATCACTCTGTACATCCTGAATGAATTTACTGCCCACCTTATTGTTACATGTTATAGATCCCTGATTTAATTTAATCACTTTGTTGTTAGATATCCATCACCAATACTTCCCTGGAATCCTCACTGCATTTGTGTAATTTGTAGCTGCATCATTCTGTTGCTGTACCTCCCTCAGCTCTGTGTGTGATATGACATGTATTAGATACCACATTTCTTTCATCCCTAAGTCATCCCCTATTTCAGATGCAGAAAGTGTTGTCAAAACACTTTTTAAAAGAGAAATCAGTGAAAACAAGGTCACATTCTCTTATGTGAGTACAAATTTATTCATGGAATCATAGAATAGTTAGGGTTGGAGAGGACCGTAAGATCATCTCGTTCCAGCTAGGGGGTGGAAGGAGATTGTCACAATAAAACCACTTTTAATCAGCAATTTTTGGTAACCTGCTCTAGGAAGTTTCAGATAGTATTTAATATCTTCTATTGTCTCTGGTCCCAAGTAACTAAACAAATACTTGTATGTCTGAGTTTCATCAGCTTCCCTGAGTCCCCTCTATGACACTACAACCAACTGGTGCCAAACTGCAAATGTATCCTGCAGAACCATTGATGTCCCAACTGGAATTTTTGGCTCACTGGTCATACATGGAACAGGGGAAGCAATCGGGACAGGGCTCTGAGCAGTGGGTGTTGTTTTGGCAGGCACAGCAGCGGTGATGGGAAACACCATGTGAAATGCTGCTGTGCTGCGAGTGCAAACCCTACCTGACCCCACACAGGTCCTAAAGGCTTGGGGGCTCCTTCCAAGCTCCTGACATCTCCCACAGTGGTCCTTTGGTTCAAACCAGGGGCAGAACAAGTCAACATTTTGAATGACCAGTTGGAAAGTTGGGCTGTGGAAGCAGCAATAAATGCACGTGGCTCCCAAAGTCACCAGCAGTCTACTGAGTTCATGCCAGCAGGACTATCCCCCCACCACCTCCCTTGCATGGGTTGCTTGCAGCAGCAGGCTAACGCATTTGGGGAGAAGCATTTCTCATCTTTTCACCCACTGCTGGTATAAAAGCCAAAGTAAAATCACTTTGACTTCACCCCAATCTTGTGCCCCGTTTGCAGCTTTGCTGGCACTTCCAGGATCCTTGTGTGCTAGAGGAGCGTTACCATTTCTGCTCCACAGATGAAGAACAGAGACATGAAGGGATGGATTTTCAGCCATTCTCAGCATGCACTGAAGGGACCAAAGGAGGACAACTCTTAGATAGGCAGCCAGCTTTTTTCTTCTTCTTCTTTTTTTGCCTCCTTCTTTTCAATGCTGAGCACTCAGCAGTTCTCAGCAGCCACATCTTTGGGAGGCTTAAATGGGCCTTGGACTTTTATATTAAGAGAAAGAAGCTGGCTGTTGAATGACTTGCCCAAGCTCACACAGGGTGTCCATGGCAGAGCCAGCAATCGAACACAGATCTCCTAAGTCTCAGGCCAGCCTTAACCACAAGACCATTCTTTCTCTCACAAAGATGATCCCCATCCCATAGGAAAAATATTCCAACAGGATTTAAAAAAAATAATAAAATCCTATAAAAATACTTAAACCTGAACAAATATGTAATAATGGCTATTCAGAATCCATGCAGGGTCTAATCAAATCCATATTCCATAACCTTAATTTAAAACAATCCCAATATTATTTTTAGGTTTTGGATGTGGATTTATTGCTTCTATCAGCAGCATGTTTGGCACCCGATGCCACACAAAACTCTGTGTGTTTCATCAAAGAGCTGGCAGGGACCTTTATTTTCTGGACAGCTGCTGTGGGCTCGCAGCTAAGGAGAACTAGCAGCTTCATTTCCCTTACATGGTGGTTCGGATTAAAAACCATCCCTGTTTGCTTATGCTTATGTTATTTTGCCATTAGAAATGCAGGGCGGTTGTGTTACTGATAATGTAAGCAAGTCCTTGCTGATTTGTACTCCAAGCCACAATTTGGGATTAAAGCTTTAATTCCGGAGATAGGAGTTATATAATGAGGCAGAGCACGACTCCCCAAGCGATGCACTTGCTGACCTTCCAGGCCAGCGAGCAGAGGGCTGCGATGCTGCTCTCTGATATCCCACCTGAGCAATGTCTTGCATCCCCTTAGGATCAATTCCATTCTGCTCCTGGATTTCTCATGCGAGGTGTGTGTGATGTGCAGGTTTACATGGGCCCCAGAGGTTGAGTCAAGCTGTAGGTGTTGTTTTCACACATGAAAGAGACAGTAAATGATGTTCTCTTCATAGTAATTGGAAGTAAAAGCACGTGGCGACACATATCTTCTGATGCTTTTTCCTTTTTATTCATTGTTTCGTGGTGCTGTAACTGCAGGATCAGTGAGAGGAACTAACCACAAAAATACCCTTTTTTACAAGATTTATAACTTAATTTTAGTCAGGCAGGGACAAGAAACTCAAATATTTCTGGTAAACTAGAACAATGCGGCCGCTGTGAACTGAACTTGAAGGCTGTGCCCTGAAGAACTGCGAAGCATCTGTTTGTCCTTGTTTCTTCAAACCTTTCAGCTTTCTGTATAGAAAAGGGTTAAAATCAGCAGCAGGAAAAAGTGAGGACATCAAAACAGCTCAGGCCAACTGCAAAGCCAGGGCATTTCTCATGGTTTTGCCCTGCATCTCGGTACCTGATAGACCAGTGTCTCCTTTTTCATTACCCCACCAGTAATAAACACTCCATTTCAGCCCTCAGTCGTTGCTCTGGCCTGGAGCCTTCAGAGCAGATGTGGTGGACAGCATTATAAAAATAGTAAGTAAACAGCAATGGCAAAGCCCAGGCTGGGCAGGAGGGGACCGGGAGCTCTGTGCGTGTGGTGCGGCTGTCAGACAGCCCTGATAATGGCAATTCCTCTTTCGGGTTCGTTCCGTGTCCTTCAGATGATGGGGCTGTGCATGCAAGCAGTCTGAACTCACTTTATTGTTGTTAAGGGACAACAGTCAGTGCTTAAGGCTGTCATATCCCTTTTAGAAACCTTTAGAGTTTGCCTTTGTAATTTCATATACTGTGCAGACTCAGGAATCCAGTCTGGGACAGAAAACCTGTTTGCTGCTGCATTAATGCAATGTACAGAAGATGCATCCTGCCTCTTCTGAAGCTTTTCCCCATGAAGTCAATGGTGTGCAGTGGCTCTGAAGACAGAATGTGCCTCAGAGAGCTGCGATGGTTGAAAATCTGATTCCATAACGCTTGTGTTCAGGTCAGTGGCAGCCCACATGCTGAGGGTGGTCAGACCCTGGCTCCAAACTGATGCTTAGGTAGATGATCCAAGTTAAACGTGCTCTTTCAGGGTGCTCCAAAACTGAATTGACACAAGCACATACTCCTGAAATAGGGCACTGTGTAAGGTTTGTGGTTTTGACATATCATATGGAGAAAAGAAAGGCAATGTAAAAACAGGAGCCATTGTCTGTCATTACCTCTTTATCTTGCTATGATATATATGTCCAGCCTAGCTTCACTTTGCAAACCACTGTGGCTGAAAGCTTCCATCATCCTGTCAGTTCAGCTGGATTAATTATGCTCAATCAAAATGTTTCAGAAGAGGACAGAGGAGTCTGCAGCAGTTAATCCTGTCTGTTCAGGTTGTCAGGACATTGGCATTTTACACTTCAGTTCAATTACAAGACAAATCTGCTAATGGGACGTAATCTTTCAGAGTAAACAAGGAAGCAAAGCACTAATATTCTGGCAATTGATTTATGCAGGGTAAATGGTGCAGAGTAAAAGCTCCAGGAAGCCACATGAGTAACAACAGCCATAAGCTTCTCTAGTGCTGCTTTCCCTTTCCTTCTTCACAGGCAGAAGAATCATTATGTGAAGTTTGGTTTTAATTGATCTGCATCCAAGCTTGGCCGAAAGGACACACAGTACCTGGTGCGGTCCTCTCCCTTTTCTCTCTGCCCACACTTTTGCTTCCAAAGGGAAGCAGGATAACAACAAATGAATCCTAAAAGCCTTTGCTGGAAAGGGTGAGACTCCAGGGCTGTATGTGCCTGGCCTGCCTGCAGGTGATGGTGGGGCTTCAGGGTGCTCGCTTGGGAGCTCATGAGCATGGGGCTGGGGATGCTAAAGAGGAATCCCTACCTCTTCCCTTTGGTCCTTCTCTCTCAGCTCATCTCTCTGTGGAAGGCACCAGTGAAGTCACCCAAAGCAAAGGCTCTGCAGAGGAATGAGTTGTGAGCTCTGAGCACTCCTTTGACTAAAGAGACCTTTAAAGGTTTAATTAAAAGTGATTTCAAAGTGATGTAATTGCCTTCCCACGCAATTTCCCAGGCGAGCTGATCGAACTATTGCTGTGTAATTCCATGCACACGCACGTATCCACGCACACACACACATCACACACCCTGTTATCCCTGGCACGTTTTTAGAACAGATGCAAGAGAAATAAATGTGAATCCTTTGTAGCTTCTGCCCATTGCTAGGTTACTTACAGCACTGCAGCTTTGTAACTCTGCCTAGTCACTAATACCCTCCAACAGCCATTTGGACATCATGTTTTCATTAAGCATTTATAGCAAACCAACTGCAATTAAAGATTTATAAATCCTATTGCATTACAGCACAACCCAGAGCAAAACTTGACCCTGAGGTCAACTTTCCCCCTTTCTTTTTCCTAAGGACAATAACGTGTTGGGATCAGTTATCACCAGAAAGTGCATGCGCTGCTTCTTCATGGGTTTGCCAAATGATTTTGGGTTTGATGGAAGCATTTTGTTTGGAACATAGCATTGATCAAAGGGCCTGAAAACTAGAATACACCAAAACCTGCAGTTCACTTTGGAGACACCTCCCAAACTGAACTCAATTCTTTCAGCACAAGCAGAGATTCGGCACCTTATTTGCCATGTAGTAGGTATAAATGTACTTCAAGCAACTCACCTGAGCTCTCAACTGAAGGTTGGTGCAATGAGCTGAGCCCTGGTTTCCCAAGACCTGACCTCCTCCCAGAAGTACTGCACCATCCAGAAAGCTGCACAGCACAGAGAAACGTGCTGCTGGATTAGCTTCAAACATTCATCATAAGGAATTTCAGTGGTTATTTTGCTCTATAGGAACCTTATACCTCATCCTAGCAACTGCTGAACTCTTTTATTCATCTCCATCTCCCATTAGCAAATTTCATTGGAAAGGGTGTTGAAAGCAAAGAGTGAGCTATGGAAATCTGAAATTATACTGTGAAATGATGACATTGTTAGGATCAAAAAGGACTTTGGTACATGCAGGCTTTTACAGCGCATTGGGAACTGAAGTCATGTATAAATACTCTTTCTCAGAGTACCCATGGGATTGTTTTTTTCCCAAGGACTTTAAGACTTTACAAGCTACTTTAAGGAAAACAGTGTTTGCCCTTTCTGGACCACACCATCCAGATTCAGTCCAGCTTGACCCCTGCTCTTTTGGACTGAAGAGGGAGAGGGTTAACGAGTTGTTTACTAAGACTTTACCAACCATTACACAGGGAATGCTTAAAATTACACCTCGAAATTCCCACTTAGTCATCGGGGAAGCAGGCAGACTTCAGAACACTGCCCTCGGTAAAGTCAATGTGTCAGCATAACCATGCGTTGTCTCGAAGAGAAGTCGCAATCTGTTCATGGACATAATTTTCCCTAATTCTCCAGTGTTTTCCACCTTTCTGGAAGACAAGTGTGTGCACGAGCTGTGCAGCACACCCCCAGCGCTCTTGCTTTTAGAGGGTGGGTAATTGTTTCCGGAACAGTTATAGAAACGTGTGGGTCACAGCCTGATGGGTTCTATGCATCCATCCATGGAGCAGATGAACTGCTGCACAGTTGGCACAAAGCTCTGGCTCTCCCTTTGGTGGGGGGTGTTGTGGAGGGTGGGCTTTGCCAGAGCAGAGCTGCAGCAGGAGGGACAGTGGGAGCTGGCACAAGGCAGCTGATGTGGGACATGGATCTTAGCTTCATGAGAAAGTGCTCCTGTGCATCTCATGCAAAGCCGCTGCCCCCTTGCCATGAATATTCTCTGCGCATGGAAAAACTCCTCCTTCTCCAAATTTGGATTTGCAAGGGTTTCATTTGCATAACCCAAGGTCAGGGAGGGGTGTGAATTGCTCAGCCCCAGCTTATAACACAGTCTCCAGACCACAAAATCCACACTTTGCCTGTCAAAACTCAGCACTGAGTATTTCACTTCTGTTTGTACCTCGGCTGGATCTCCCCAGGGACCAGTGATAACATTTTGACTTGTGACAGATGCTTCCTTCATAAGGATATTTTCCAGGCTGACTTTTCCCCAGCTACCTCATAAAAATAGTCTCTTTTTATATGAAAGGAGTTATTTTAGCTGGGGATGCTGGTGGCATCCTTTAAAATGTGTCTTTTGATTAAAAATGAGAAATACAATTCTAAAGTAATTAACATGTGTGTTATTGGATGTACACTGATGATTACATTATAGGACTGGTTATCAAAGGATTACAGTTAAGAGGTTTAATATTCTCCAGCTGATCCTGTAGCAAATTAATCTGGTCTGACCTTTACTGTTCTTTGTTATGTCACCATAGTATCGTTCAGCTCTATCATCCCTTACCCCCCTTTCAGTGCAGTTAAAAAAAGTAGGGAGTTTCAAAACCGTATCTGTTAGGAGACAGTAACAAAGCAAAGCTTGGCTTGTTCATCGTATCACTGATCAGCTGAGAGGAGTCAATCTGAACTGCAAACTGTTGCACCTATGCAAACCTCATATAACAGCAACAAACTGTGAAGAAATCCATCGCCTCTATAGGGATTATGTAAAATGGGAGCTGTTTGGTGCCACATACTTAATATATTGTTTTGTCCCTACAAGCAAAGCAAAATACAAGGCCACTACCCTGCATCTACC
>JANHGB010040580.1:0-10147 GCA_026283785.1 Coracopsis vasa | reverse complement strand
TTTGTGACCTCGACTCCTGGCATCGCCACAGCACAATGTCTATGTTTTAAAGAATGTGAAGTTCTGATATATGCTTTGATGTGCTTACCATGCCATTTGTGCCCCAGCAGATGTGAATAGAAGGCACTAGAAGGATTGGGGGCAGGGGAGGGAAAGATAAAAGAGCAAAAACTCAACTCCTTGAAGCAAACGCACCTTTAAATACCTTATTTTAGGCAGAATACAGCAACATCTGTCCAGTTCTAATAAGTAAAACTTAAGCTAAGAATCAATAGGTTAGGAACCAAAACCACTGCTGCAGTTACACCTGGGATGAATTTGGTTTAGCAGCCCACTTATCTGTATGTAGAAGTTAAATAATTCCCCTTAAACAGCAGGTTATCAGGCAGAAATCAGCAACATCTGTTAGATTTGTAAAACCACAATAACAAGCTGAGATGCCATTCATTCATGGCAAGAAGAATGCCAACTTTGCCAAGATCTGTTTTGGCTGCTGGTAAATCTATGTCTAATAGGGAAGTGATGCACTGCATGGAAAAATAACCTGCACCTGGATTTGAGTCATACCTTGTCCCCTTGCAAAACCTGCCATATCCTCCTCCTTAAATGTCTCTGATACAATAAACACATGAGCATACACAAGGCCCCAACTCTTTTGCCCTGTCTCTCTCTTCATTCCAGACAGGAAACATAAAACAGCTAACAGCCCAAGATGCATGAAACCATTTCTAAAGCTACTTTGGGCCATTTGTTTAATGTCATCCAGGATCTCTTTTGTGCACTGGACAATTTTCCTACCATGTGTTCACTTATTGTGTTACCTGCTGGTGCTTTTCCATGCAGAAATAGCCATATAACAGAAACTGTAGCTGGTGTACTTCTTCACAGAGGATACCTGATCCTGCACCACTGAGGCAAACAGGAGCTTTAAAATGGACAGATGGTGCAGGTGGACTCATAAAATGTAGGTACATTAATATTGCTGCAGTGAAAACTATGTGAAAAACACTGTATATGGACTAGAATAAGTATCATATGGGAGATGCTACACTCTTACTACTAGCCATAACTTGCAAAGGTGTGAACTAACTTACTTGTAACACTAAACATGGTACTTATGACTGTCCCTTTAAAAAAATGTTAGAGGAAGCATTGATAGAAGCACATATGAAGTGTATATGCCCAAGTTATATCTTTACTTTAGCAGCATCTAAAGACCCCAACATCAATGACAGGCGACAGACACAGCTTTAAAGACATCACTGAGTTATGCAGCATGCAGGTAATCATGAACTAGCCCTACAACCATCCTGGGCAGCCAGGGAACAGGAGGGTGGGAGCAGGGGCAGGGCAAAGCCTCTGCTGATGTAAGGAACTCCCAACATCTACAAACACCTGCATACCTGATCTTGGACAAGTCGCTTCACTGCACCCCATTGCACATTGCAACAGGAAACGTAAGGCACTGGCACTCCCATACCAAGATGCCTGCAGAGGAATGTGAGCAACACCATCACGAGTTTCTCTGTTAGAGTATCAGGGGTCATGCACCCACCAGACGTGTGGAAAAGCCTTGGTTGCAAAAGGCAGTTAGCAAACTCCTACAGTACAAGGACTGCTGATGCATAAAAATTCTTGCTACTATTTTAGGTTTCGAGTGTTTTATTGGCATAATTCAGCCAATTTTCCCCTCTTTGCCCATCACACATCACGTTACAAGGCAGGTGTAAGGCTCACTGAAGTCAAACTTTCATATTTAACATATTTTCCCCTTCATTTATACATTGACTTTTCCACCTAGGATCTACGCATGTCGACACACCTGAAAATGAGTAACTAGATCCCTATTCCACATTTAATGAGTGCTTCCTTCATTATTCTCCTTCCTGGAGGGCCACACAGGTAGACATAAAAAGGAAAATTAAAGTCACTAAACGTCACTTTAGCAATGCCCAGACCACCCATGTCATTAGCACGAGACCTCTAGCGAATGCCCTGTTTGAAGGGGTTCTATGTCACTTGTAATAACTTCGGTGCAAGACAGACTATAAAACCTCCTAGACCTACTAGCAGACCTACTCAGCGGTGGTAATGGTACACTGCAGCACTCCAATAACTCAGGCTGAACACAGCAGCTCGCCTAACAAATCACAAACACTGCTTAACACTGAGCTATAGTTTCCCACCCACCCCAATGATCTTTCTTCAGCTTGCTGGCTCATTCCTCAGTTTTACTTTCTTTCTCAGACTCTTCAGTGCCTCCTAAAGCCTATGAATGGAAAGAACCAGTAGACAGAGAGTTTACTGAGTACTTCAGAGAAGATACTGCCTGGATTGGGGTTGTGCACGTATGATTGACTGCTGAAGTAATGTCAGGGCAACCAGGGAGAACATGGTGACCTGGAAAAGTGCCTAACCCTTGGGAAGGGAATGTGGGTAGTGATAACAGGGTTATACAGGGGACAGAAAGGGAAATGGAGGGGCGATTTGCTGATGTCTGCATGTTCAGGCAAGTAGTACAGGAAAGGAAAAGGAGGAACTGAAAGCATCAGTACATAATCAAAATTATAGGTTAGTTGGCAGAATAGATTTAATAGAATAACTCACGTGACTGGAAAATTCACAGTGAACATACAGGCTATTTGGGAACAGCAAGCAGAGGAAGGGAAAGCCTATCCAGAAACACAGACTAAATTGCTGAAAGACCAGATAAAACAGCTACAAAAAATGGTAAAAACCATGGATGGGGTTTGCTAAATACTAAACTTTTAAGGTGATGTTGAAGAGGCTTTCCCCTTCCCCCCCTAAAATCTACCAGTTGCATAAGATTACCCAAAGGGTGATTTAAGGCATCCTGGTATCTATTGTAACACCTGCTGGACTGCTGCCTTTCCAGGAGTACAGAGCTCAGGGAAGGCTACAAGGGTGAGGACAAGGAACTTGATCTTGGTCAGTAAGGAGGAACCAAAGGAGACTAAAAGCAAAAGGCAGCTTTAGTGATATTCAGTAGTAACAAGGCAAACAGAGCAAGAAGAAAGATCACAGCATTAAAATCACCAACATTTCCTCATGCTGCCATGATTCACCCCTGTACTGCTGTGTATCTCCATGCAGATATGGACACAGCAATGCTTAGGTTCATTTTGGGAGCACAGAGCAATGCCCCAGAGGATCTATGGTCCCTGTAAAGCCGTGGTATCCAGCTACTACCTACTCATTTTCCTCATGTCATAATGGAAAAAGAACAAAAAGTTACAGATGCATTACCATAATTAAATCTGCATCCACAAATTAATTCCAAGAGGTGAATGATGACTTCTGTCTAAATAATGTCTCACAGGCATCTGGAGCAGCGCCTGCACTTGGTAGTAGAGCTTTTTTAATCAGAACTCTCTGCTCTGTAGCATTTGCTCACTCATAGTAGCAGAAGTTCACTTGCAATATCACATCACCATAGGTGACTATCATACTCCCCGTGCTTTGAAGGCATGGAACCATCTCCTTTGCAAGAACTCTACCATCAACTGTAATTAGTTGTGCCCAGTAAGTCCCTTTTCTAATACAAGAAGCACAAAACAATCCAAAAACTCCAGAGTCCCTCTGTGGATTACACTTAAGCAAGCCCATGCAGGAGTTTAATTTATGATCCATAAATACACTATTTGTGCTATTTGTAATATCATTACCTGAAATCCTACAGCAGATCCCAGCACAGATTCTGAGGATGTATCTGTCACTTAATCCACTTGTAGCAGTTACAAAAGAGATCATGCAAGATGTTTGACAGAACAGACAGCAAACTGGGATCCTTTAGCAGGTAAATCACCGTGCTTTGATTTGAGTTGCCTTCACTCTTCAGTGCTAAGGCTAACCAAATTCCTGCACATTACTTGAAGATGTTCAGAACATGCATCAAGCAGATTCAGAAATACACCTCTTGTAAGCGCTTTAGCATTCTTACACCAATTCCCGAGTCCCAAATAGCTTGTGCATATATTTTGTAAGATGCATAACTTGACCTTCTCTGGGTATGCTGGCTTCTGTTACCACCAGTCTTCAAGCTGCACAACCCATGATACTTCAACTGTATGCAGATCCGTACCCTTCCTTTTCTCCATCTATGGTGGTACAAAAAGGAGCCATCACTGGCTGTTTCTTGGAACAGTGGAACAGTGTTCACAGAATATTGCCCATCTCTAGTCATGCTACACCTGTGGCAAGTGCCCCTATGCCTAGGATAACAAAAGCTGGCGATTTAGCATGGTTGTAAAGCATTTTCCCTTGTTAGCACAGCTATAAGCTTTTTTAACCCTTTAGTGGGGTCTCAAATCTTCTCTATCAGTTTGGTGATGGTCCTACATCACAAAGGGAAATACTTAAAACCAAAAGGAAGAGGCTTTTGGTCATAAAAGAAAAAGAGCTAGTCTTTTTCATGGGGAGATGCCACAATACAGGCAGCAGTGCACTGAAACCATGTGAAACACCTCAGGCAACGTTTGTGCCTTTGCTCTGCAATGAGCACATGGATGGAATCCACCTCATTTTCTCATGCAGCAGCTCACTCAGGATGAACTGCTGTTGCTATGTTAGGTAAAAACCTCTAATAACAGCTGACCATCTTCAGAAAGGAGTATTGTTGTGACACACATTGTGGTCAGGGTGCCTTAGGGATAGCTTCAACCTTGTCTCGGGATTTACGTAGACCATAATTATCAATGCAATGGCCACAATATATCATTAAAGCTTTGGAAGATTAGTGGTTGTCCTTGTATGCTGGTGACATGCCTTAAGCTGGAAAGACTTATTTTGGAGTGAAGCTATCCATACAGAGGTTTGCATCTGCAGAAGTTCATAGAATCACAGAAACCCAGCTTGGACCTCAAGGATCATCCGGTCCAACTTTCTAGGCAAAGCATGTCCTAGACTAGATGTCCCAGCACCCTGTCCAGCTGTATCTTAAAAGTGTTCAACACTGGGGAGTCCACCATGTCCCTGGGAAGGCTATTCCAATGGCTGTTATATGCCTTGTGAAAAATTTTCCTACTGTGTCCAGTCAAAATCTCCCCAGGAATAACTTGTGCCCGTTACCCCTCATCTTTTCCATGCGACTCCTTGTAAAAAGGGAGTTCTCTATCTTCTTTGTAACCACCCATTAAATATAAAAATCACTTCAAATTGAAGCTATAGCTTTTAAAGTTATGTATCTATAGCTCCACTCAAACATCCCACAGAGATGAGCTCTTTCTAAACCTTTTCCCCCCAAAAAGCCTCTCTTCAGTCACCTTTTCCTGGATCTGCTCTTTACACAAAACCTCAACACTCAGAGAGCATGAGGTGTTTGCTTATGAAGTACACATGAAATGGCACTCCTGAGCAGTGCATACACACACTCCTGCTGCTGGTTTGACTCAAACTGAGCATACAGCAGTGAGAATCATTAGGCAAATCAAAACATATTTAATGGACACTGTATCAGGGCCTGAATGGGTCACTCGGTCTTAACATTGCCAGGTACCCTTCTGTTAATAATGAATTGACTCAAAGCAGGAAGAGACGTTCATGTTTCAGGCTTTATTCTACTTCTCTATTCTAATACATATTTGACTGGTTCTCAAAGCTACAAAGAATGCAGACACAGAGAAACAGTGGCCATGCCAATCTGTTGATGTTGTGAGGAGTCAGATACATTCTCATGATAATGTAAGAATTACAAGCATGAGGGCGGAGAGTTTAAGCCTCTGATACCTTCTTTTCCCTAGTTGGTAATGCTAAAAGGAAAGAGGGCTCCAGAAGTATTTGGCATATATTTTCATATGCATTTTCAAAAATGAGGTTACACTGAAGTATTGTACATACCTTGATACAGACTGCTTACAGTCACATATGCAATACAGAAAAAGCATACAAGCCTTCATGACCTGTTATAGAATCACAGAATGGTTTGGGTTGGAAAGGACCTTAAGATCATCCAGTTCCAGCCCACTGCCATGGGCAGGGACACCTCACACTAGACCACGTCACCCAAGGCTCTGTCCAGTCTGGCCTTGAACACTGCCAGGGACGGAGCATCTACCACTTCTTTGGGCATCCTGTGCCAGTGCCTCACCACCCTCACAATAAAGAGCTTCTTCCTTGTATCTAACCTGAACTTCCGCTGTTGAAGTTTGAACCCATCACCCCTTGTCTTATCACTACAGTCCATAATGAAATGCATCCTTGTAGCATCCTTGTAGCACCCCTGCATCCTTGTAGGCCCCCTTCAGATACTGGAAGATGCTCTGAGGTCTCCACACACAGTTTTATGTTCAGGAGCACACTTACACAATTCACTGACACAGCTGAATCTCTGCTCTAAAACCATTTGGCCTTCATTGTTTTTTGATGCACTGCCTTTTTTTTGTTATTGGCTGTAGCATCCATCTTAATCATCTTAACAGCTGCTTAAATGGTCAAAATAAAGGAGTGATTTTAGTGATCTTCAGTGGAGCTGGTTGGAAAGTGCTTGATTTTTCCTGGGCAAAACTTCAACGGAAAAATAAAATAGTTTTCATCTCGATTTTTCAAAGGAAAAAACTCAATGTTTTGGCTGAAACTGAAATATCCAAATATTTCAATCAAACCCCAAAATATTTCCATTAGGAAATGCTGCTGCATGGTGCCCTGGGAGATGGAATTCCAGATCTCGTACTCTCATTTCCTTTTATGCCCCATGATACAGCTGATTTCCCTTTTTCCAGAGAAGAACTGCTGCATCACCTAAGTTGTATTTCCTAATTCCTGCTGGGACACACACACTGGAGAAATGAATGAGGATGTGAGGCTGCAGAATACCAAGAAATTCCCACCCCTTCAGCTTATCCAGATGGAAACATTTTTGGATTTCAAGAAACAGATTTCAAGAAAAAGGCTTCCCTGGAAAGCAAGCCTTTCTTCAAGGTAAACTTAACTGGAAACCTGTGAGCTCTGTCAACAGGCAGCTGTTTTGTTTCAGTTGGTTGAAAAGGTCCTGCTGTTCAGCATTATTCCAGATTCCCATACAGCTTGAGTGCACTCAGCTATGGCTGTAAGACTTCCAAAGCTTTTCAGATCTGAGCACTCCATTTCCATGAATTTTGATCTTAACATCCCGATCCCAATGACTATCTCAGTCTATGCACTTTTCTCCACTGTTGCCATCATCTTTAGTCTTTGTCAGCAACTGATGCAGACAAGGCAAGGCCAAGCCACCTAGCCTGGTCATAGGCATCTCACAAGGTATTAAGACCAACACCCTTGAGTATTAGTGACTAAAATGTTTTTCAACGTAAGTAAACATCAGCCTTGCTTTACCTTTTGGCACACAAAGCTGCCGAGAGAACCTGGAGGATCCCTTCATTGCTGAGGAAGCTTTTGGATGTCAAGGAAGATAATCTTTATGTCTTTGATGGGACTTTTGCCTCTTCATGCCTCTGCATCGCAAGCTAGGAGAAGCTTGCTGCCCAGGGGAGGAAGCAGCAGAAAAACCAGCCCCAAGGAGGCTCTCAGGGAGAAGCATGCCTTCTCGGTGAATCATTAATTTTACCACTAGAAACTTTGCTTCAGGCTCTAAGTGAAGCTTTGCCTGGATCCCTTTATCAAACCATAAAATCATTTCAGTTGAAAAGGACCTTAAAGCTCATCCAGTTCCAACCCCCTGCCATGCGCAGGGACACCTTCCACTAGACCAAGTTGCTCCAAGCCCTGTCCAACCTGGCCTTGAACATTGCCAGGGATGGAGCAGCCACAGCTTCTATGGGCACCCTGTGCCAGCGCCTCAGCACCCTCAGAATTTAATGTTTAATCTAAATTTCCCCTGATCAGCTTAAAGCCTAGGGACAGAGAGGGCTGGGAGACACGTTACTGAACTCATGGTTGGGTTGAATCTGAGCATCTCCCCTTGAAGCCCTGTCTATAACTGAGACTTTGTCAGTGGGCTCCTTTAAGTTACCACACCATGGGGCCTTCTCTGCTTTGTCCTTTCATCCAAAATGCCTTGTTATGGTTCTGGGCCTTACCAAGTGACGTAGAAGAAAGTTTCTTCCCAAATCTGGTAATCAAATCAGTTTGACCAGCCAGTCATCTGCAAAAAGAGGATTTTATGTACCACGTCCAAGCACTGGCCTACCTCCAGTGTCATGTCTCCAGCTGGGAAAAATCTGGTGCCTCAGAGGAAAGCAAACAATAAATCTTTCCCAAACCCTGCAGGCTGAAGCCCTGAAACATGAGATTTGGTTACAGCTTTCAATTTCAAAAGGGTTAGGAACAGACTGAAACCAGTATAGATCTTCCTGTTCTCCCTAAGAAGGGAATGAATACTGCCACATACCAAATAATTTCTCTCTGCAGTTGGATTAAAGCACTGATATCCTTCAGACAGACACATAGGGTTTACTTCCATTGCATGGAGATATTTAGGGCTATTTGGAATGCTGAGGTCAGGGGGTACCTGCTCCTCCAGAAGGGCACAAGTACCTGCAGTCCTACTTCAGACCAACCTCTCTCTCCAAGACCTTAGGTGTGAAGTTCTTTGGAGATGTCCTGTCTGCAAGAAACTGAATCAAGTCTCTAATCCCAGAACCACTGCATCATGTAACTATCTACAGGATGCTCAAGGCACCTCTATTTCAGCTGTTACAGCTAAATAAACTGAGATGTAAAAGCCCCATCCTCAGGCTTAGACTCGTTTTTGAGGCTGAGGAACACAATGACTGGGCTTTCTTGCGAGACTTAATGCAACTTAGAGAGGCATCAGCACTGCTGGTATACATGTTTCTATACATTCAAAGGTCACACTTGCCACAGAACTAAGACTGGAGGTTGAAAGCTTCATCAGGTTTGTATCTTCACTATAATGGAAGCTAATTAACCATCATAGATGAGACTTCTCAGTAGAGAAGGAAATATTTCTGCAGATCACACTCTTCCCATCTTCAGCTGGTGGTTTCTACCAACCTTACACCAGTAATTGAAAACTAAAGTACTCCTTTTCAATCAGACTGATCTGGGCTTGACCAGGGTGGTGCAAAGTGGGTAAAGACAAGGAAAGGAACCAGGCTCAGAAACACTGCAGCACTTCACCCAGCCAGAATATGCAACAGCCAGTGATGGTATCAATGAGTGTTTCAACTACCATATACTTTTGAATGTCTACTCTATTTCTGCCTGCTGCCCCTATTTACTCGTCTACTTCTGATATTTCTTCCTCTAATAGAGCAATAAACATTTTTAATTCACTACCAAAGTAGTTCCTTATGCACCAGTTTTGGATACTGTGGCAACCACTCAAAAGGAGCATGTACATATCCAGATGATATTAATAAACAACCTAGAAATTAAATTCATGTGCTAATATGATTTGTGATACAATTCTGCAGTTTATGGCTAGATTTAACCTCAAATCACTTATGGATCTGCAGGTCCTCATGCACCAGGGGCTGCCTTGCCTGACTGTACTTTCTTGACCATCTCTCTCACAGGACCATCTTCCTGAAGTACAATCTAGTCCAATATAGCATTAAAACCAGGATAATATCTTACCACCCACTCCAGCTGTGCTTCTGGAGAGCCAGTCAGGATAGTCTTGAGCCAGGAATACAAGCTTTTTGCATGGATTTCCCTTACATACAGCAGATTTCTGAAGCTCTATACAGAGCCTGGGGGCTAAAGCCTTTGACCCCTCTTACCAGGGTAAAACATAAAGTGAAAAGAAGAAATCTTGGCCCAACTTGGGCAGGGTGGAGGCTCTTGAGGGCCTTTGCTCAATGAGCAATGCAAGCTTTTGCATAACAATAAACATGTGCATATCAGAAGGACCGTACACATGTTGGAACACTACGTGCATGCTCAAATACCTTGCTGAATCAGGGCCACAGTAAATGCGTTCTTTTCATAGAAACGTTTTTCCATGGACTTGATCCAAAGCCCACTGAGGTCAGCAAGAGTCTTTCACTTCAATAGGAACTGGATCAGACTCCATGAGCATTTCCAACTAAAACCAGCATTGGAATTTGTGCCTGTCCGTGCATTGAAACAATTTGAGTAGAGTTCACTGGCCTTATAGTGTGGAAATGCCACTATCTATATACATTTTTGTACCCTAAGTTGCATGTCTAAGTTATCTTCATATATT
>JANHGB010040579.1:0-23537 GCA_026283785.1 Coracopsis vasa | reverse complement strand
CTCTGCAGCGCCTCCAGCGGCCGGATCCAGCCACAGCGCCCCGGAGCCACAGAGGGGGGGGTTGTCGCCGTGGGTGGTGGGGTCACCCTGCTGTGCGGAGCATCACCTCCAGGTATTCGAGTGGTAATGAGCATCCCACTCTCCGGTGATGAGCAAGGACGCGAATAATAGGGGAGAGATATAAGATATTATATGGGAGATAATAAGAGGGGATACAATACAGGTGAATATAACATGGGAGAAACGTGGGGAATCTTGGCTAGAGTCTGCCTGGATAACTGAATTATTCCAACTAGTGATGGAAGTATCATTATGGCCTTCCTACATTTGTGGTTTAGATAGATTATATAGATTTAAATAGATTTAGATGTGGTTTAGATAGGTTAGATAAGGAAAGTGCAACATGAACAGGAAGATGCAACAGTGAAGTAAGATCCCCCAGTGAAGAGTTTCCTTAGATCCTAACCATGGCAGAAAGGCATAAAGTCATTCCATGTGCAGAAATATAAAGATTCAGGTAAGGCTTGCTATTACCCTGTGCCTAACCTGAATGAGGCAGGTCCTTGTAAGATGGGAACTGCTGAAGCTGCTCCTGTTCACAAGTAATTGGGTAGCTCTGATACATACAGCTGTGAACCATGTATGGGTGTAACGATTTGGGAACTCATATCGTTTTACAGATATTCTTCAAAGAACTGTAAAAATTGGGGTCAGCCCTAAGCTGTAGTAAAACTATTTGTTACCTGGGTTACTGAGGAAGGTTCACCGCTTCGTCCAACTTATCGGCCACAGAAATGTGCTGACAAAATTTATTGAGATCATGAAGCTGGAAAATGGAGTGATGACAGAGAAGGAAAATGGAACAGCTTGATGACCCTGATGATGGCAGAAATAAAACCAGAACGAGGAAAGGTAACTGAGAGCTCATGAGCTGGAAATGAGTGGGACATACTAGCTGGTCATGGAAGATCCATAAGCTACCAGGGGCTGCCATGTGGAGTGAACTATGTCATTTGTCTAGTGGAAGGTGTCCCTGACCATGGCCAGGGGGTTGGAACTAATTGATTATTAAGGTCCCTTCCAACCCATCCTATGATTCTATGATTTTGGAATTTGGTAGGTGATGCCTGGGGGAGTGAAGTTAGTGCTATGACCTTGGGCAAGGCTGTGGTGAGCATAGTCCCAGATGGAATGCCAGGCACAGTTCTGGTCACCCATGGACGATGAGCTGAAACTACAACAACAGTTCTCTGGAGTGCCACTTAGATGGTCAGAGAAGCGAATTGTCTCAAAGCATAGGAATTTGGCTTAAGTATCCTACAGAAAAGACTGACAAAAGACATGGTTGCAAGCATGCTTTATGCTGGGGTTAAGGCACAAGGGTAGGAAAGTAGTTATCAATAGTGGTTGTACGGGCCCCTCTCCTGGCTGCCAAGCCTTGCCCTGATGGACACTCACGGGGATCCCCATTGCTTCTGGCACCCCAGACCCTGGGGAGCCTCTGTCACCAACACCCAGCACCGCTCCGTGTTGTTGGTGGGAGAGCAATAGGAAAGAAGAAGATTTTAAAAAAAGAAAAGAAATTGCTTCTAAAAAGCAGTCTGCTGCATGTATAAAAGGTATGTGACATGACATGGAAAGATTCCTTGTGACCTATTTCCATTCCCACGTTCCTACATGGGAGTCAATTTTGGCAGCTTGCTCTCATATCCAAAACAAATCCCACAAACAAAAAATATGAATCAAGGACACAAGCTGCAAAAAACAGAAAAGGGGAAAAATAAAAAGCATTAGGGAAGCATACAGGGAAAATATTGTGTACTGCTTTATCAGTGTTTTCTGCAAACCTGCATTGATCTAAAATCCACAAAGGATTTGTGAAGAGCAAACACAGAAACTACACAGTAGCTTACCCCAGTGAAAACATCAACAACTTTTTTGAAAGATAACAGGCACAATTATCAGCTTTGAGGGCCTTGTAAATTGTCTTTAATGAAATGCAGTTTTGTTTTACAAGGATGGTAATTTGGAGGTGAAAAGAATTCATGCATACATAAAAATCCTTTGGGAACAAAGGAGAAAGGAAACGTAGGAATAGACACATTTATCAGAAATGGTTTAGGGACAGGGGATGACAAAGCAAGATGCTTTAAAAAGAAAATATAGGCATGCTCAGCCTTCTCTGGCCCAGCTGAAGCTATCTAAACATCTAAGCTGCTCTATTTCTTCTTTTAATATGGTATCCTTTTATTTTGTTCTAAAGAAATCATTTCTAGATACTGTGCTATTGCTTCTGAATCATGGGGGTATGAGGCAGCTGAAGCAATAGCAGCTGAGTAGGTGAGAGGCCTGAAACCTAAGCATTGGTCTGAGGAGAGGACAACTGTATTAATCATCTTTGCAGGAAAGCTGCAGGCTGTGGGTACCATTGTCTTAATAGCTGTGGCCATCCTCGCTGGAAAATTCCACATGAAACGATTAAATGGGACCTGATGAAAAGATCCTATGGATGCTACAGTACAAAATCTCACCCTCATTCTTTTGAGATGAATTTCAAGCAGCAGTTGTGTCCCTATATGCAGGTGTATGGCATCTGAAAATCTCACATTGCCCAATTTCTTTGTCCTTTCTCCTGAGAGTGATAAATACACATCAACTGCTTTACTGTACTTCTGAAGGGAAAAATAAAAATACCACATAAAAAGCTGTAAGAGCATTGTTCTGCAAATTTATAGACATAATCTTTCAGTATAGCAATCCACTCAATGCAGTGTGAGCTCCTGATGTCTCGAAAGTTGGGCTTGTGACCTACCTTAGTAGAACCATGCAAAATAAAGAGGTAGAAAGAATGTGGCCTGAGAGCCCAAACTGATTTATAGGAATAGCCCTAAACTAAACCAAATCAAATCAAAGTATCCTTTACTCTCCCTCTTTTCCAGTCAGTACTATAGCTCCAAAAGTAATCTAGCTCTGGCCCCCAAAAAAGCAGAGCTACTTACATGACTTATATAATTGTAGAGTACTGAATAAGTATGTTCATGACCTTCCTCATCTATATATATGCATGTATGCCATATGGCCATTCATGAGTTTGATCCTCACAAGTTTCTTCCAACAAAAGTAATACTGTTTTCTTTTTTTAATAGGTAGTTAATCCAAAATAAAGGGTTATCTTACACTTAATCTATGTAGGTAATGCTGATGTTTATGTGAAAAAGCACAGCATGGTGTGCCTGTATGCCAGAGTCCCTTGTCAGAATACTGTTGGAGTGAATCGTGTCCTGCACTCGACTATACACCCAGCTTTTGCTGTTGTGGACAAAGATGTGGACCCAGAGGAAGGCTCCAACTGAGACTGGAACTGAATCTAAGTCTAGAGTCCTAGTCCTGTGATCCTGCTTCTCATCCTTGTATATAATAGGGCACCAATACAAAACATGGCCTGTATGGCTCAGCTTCACAAGTAATAATAAATACTAAAGGACACTTCTCCCTCTCTTTGCTCCTTTCTTTCCTCTCCCCCACCCTTTATTGGCTGCACCTTTTATCATCTCCAGTGTCGTCTCACTATTGTGAGTGGAGGATTTATATTCCCATGGCACATATCCCCTGTGGCTCCATCCAATCCATCTCAGAACACAGGCATCTGCATTAATGCCCCATGAGACCCCACAGGGTCAGGCCACTGTGCAGCAGATGGAGGAGCCTGCCTGAGAGCAGCACTACAACAGGATGGCTTTGTGCTGCTGTGCTATGTTGACTTCCTAGCTTGGCTGGCACAAGTTTGTGGAGCTCGCCACTGTGCTCAGCAATGGTGGATTGCTCAGGATGCCCAGGATGCATAGGATTCTTCTCCTTCCTCACTGATTCCTGCAAACCTCTTCCTGCCCCCTGCCTCCTGGCTCAGTGATTGATGCATCAAACTCTCTGCAACTCCAGTAGCCCCTGTATCAATAAGGTTGTAATTTTCCTGTTTAAAAGCACACTCAGAAGCTTGCTGCAACTTCATATCCTCCAGTGTCTCCAAAAAGTACCAGAACTTAATTACTCTAAGCCTTTAGTAGTCACTTGTTGCTTAACTAAGCCAATTCAGGACACCATAAATCTTACTTTAGGCACTAGATTTATCTGCAAACCATGAGAGCATAAAGTAGAATACATGGGTTTTGCTGTGCACTGCTGGATAATCCTTCACTCCTTTCTTCCTGGTTTCATAAAAGGTAGTTTTTTCCTGTAACAGCTATTTGCCAAGTCTGTACACTTCACTGCAATCTGTGTTTTCCATGTCCTCTTGTCAGGATGCAGCAGTGACATGTTGGAAATGTCTCTGTCAGGAGATAAACCTGAAGGCTGGATAACCTGTCTAGAGGGCTGGAGAGACTCTCAAATCAGAGAGTGGCAGAAAGACAGACACACACACACACAAAAAAAACCCTCTTCTAAATTTAATGTACAGATTGTTCAAATATCAATGTGCTTTTGGCAGCACATTCCCCATTGCGCTGCCCTAATGTTGCCCAAGAACAGGACGTCTTTCTACTTTAGAGATCTTAGGCTCAGAGGGAACAGTTCTTGTTCCCTATTTGGTTTTGAGGCACAGAGGAAAGAACAGTGAGAGAGGCTGCTAGCAAATTGGTTTTCCCCAGCACCTTGGAGGATTGGCTCGCAAACTGCACAGCCAAAATATCTTGGAAAGTCACTGAACGGGCATGCCAAATGATTCCAAGTGCTACTCCAGCTGTGCCAGTGCTCTAAAAGGATTAAAAAAAGCACCTGTGTCCCTTTGTTCAATGTCTTCCTTTGCCTAAGAGTCCCCAGAGCACTCTGCTTCTGCCTGCTTGTCCTGATACTCTGCATTAATATAACAAGGAAGTGGCTCACATGGGAATGGTGGGATGTGTGTCATGTCACAAGCAAGTGTATTAGACAGGCAAGCAAAGGGTCAACAGCCTGGCTAGGTGCAGTCTGCCTGCAAATAACAACCATAGCCCTTGGAGACTGCTTCAGTCCAGCACTTTTCTTTGGAATGACCACAGAGCCGAAATGCCAAAACCCTCATCCTTTTGCAACTTAATCTCAGCTACCCTGTATCTCATCCAGTGTTTTGTCCCAACACCATGCCCACTTTATCCACACTGAAAGTGCATAGAACATGCCATGTGCAAGAGTAGATATCATTTTCAATTTCTCCTTGAATATATTTTGGAGTGTTGGCGGACTTTATTTCAGTCTTTTATAAGTTGTTGATTTGCCAAAGTGAAAGAGAAATATTGAAGAGACTTGGCCAGTCCTGCATGTTCTCCTCAATGAAATCGAGCTTAAGTGCTTCCCCAGCTGGAATTTTCCTCCAGGATTGCAACTCTGCAGGACTGCTCTTCAGTGTTTGTTGTGGTTTCACCAAGCTTCCTTTCCCCCCACCCTTTGGTGGATCTTACCTCTTCCTAAACTGAGGATCACATCCAGAATAATTCAATCCCTGTTTTTCATTATGGGAGACTTGCTATGAGTTCTTTGGGTAAGAACAGATGTGTATGCATCTGTACAGCATGGGCTGAAGGCACAATTTAGTTATACGCAGGAAACAGGGAGCTGCAAAAACAAGGAATGTTAAATACTGTCTAGTAATGTCACCTCTGTGTATTCCTCCTTTTATGTACCTTAATGTAAATAAAAATTAATACCACTGATACAGGGTCAAAATTAAGGTGTCAGGTTTTGTCTTCAGAAGCCTCTTGCTAAGGATGTGGAAGAGGCACTCTACAACACACAGTCTTCTGAGGACAGAGACAACTGGTAGATGCTGTTGGAGGTAGACAATTAATGGCTAATAAGGATAGAAAGGGTAAATCATTGAAGAATAAGGAGAAATGAAAAAATGTAAGTAGTGAAGAAAATGGGATTTTACTGAAGAAAAATGACAGAAAAGAAGACAGGAGAAGGATGACAACACATCACTTCAGGGAAAAAAAATCAAAAACGTAGTGCCAATTTAATTATAAGAAGTCCTGGAGCCAAAGCTTCATTACACAAGGGTGTTTTTCAAGCTTATATGAAGTTCTGCTTTTAACAAAAAAGACAAAATGTTGATTACCTATTGCATAAGTGTAGATAGGGACAACAGGGAAGCTAACTTAAGTGGGGTGGGTTGTAATCACACACCCTTAAAGCTGAAAGATACTTATAGTGCTGAAGCCAACTGAAAACCATGGGATGACTCCCACTAACTGCAGTGACCACTGGCTCCAGCCCGTATTCTTTTTGTTCAAAAGATATGCTATTGCCTTATAGAGCATTTCTCAATCAATTTAGTTGCTCACTAAAAGATAACTCACAAAAACCAATGTAGCCTGGTAGGAAGAGTTGACTCAATGCCAGATTTAAAATAGCTTAGGAAGAGATAGAGAGGAATGCTACATCAGCTACAAAGATGGTGTCTGTGGAAGAAGATATGGAAACCCACTTCTGAGGCTTCTCAGAAACAGACAACTCTGCTTAAAGCAGGAGGCAGTGCCATGGCATTCCTTGTTTATTGTATTGGATATTAATGCCTGTGTAGCAGTGATCCCTCAGAAACAGGCCTGGTAGCAAGAACTGCTCAGATTCCTGGAGGATACTTCTATGGAACAGGAGGAGCATCATACGTTACAGGCACTGCCACTGCTCAGGCATCTGGACAGGATGTTACACACAGATTTCTTGCTCAGGCATAACACAGGGGAGTCACATATCCTAATGGATAATAACTATGGTATAATTATGAGATATTTGTTGTAAGGAATGCAGCACCTGAGCTGTCTACACTTCCCTAAACAAATGTCATACAACATTGGATGCGTGCAAACTAACAATACATTACCTAAAGAAAAGCTAATTACTTGCAAAGACTGATAGAAAATTGAATTACACTAATGGATTGTTTTGCAGCTTGTTCCATGTCCAGCCGTTCATCATTTGCAAAGAAACTGCTAAGAACAGCTTCAAGGCAATAACTGAAGGTAATTAGGTTTTACAGAACTGATACTGAAAGTGATCCATGATTTTGCCAAAACCTCTTTCTTTTTTCTTTTTTTTTCCTATTTCAGATTTGTATTTTTAGAAGAGAACTCAAGAAATGGACGTACCCACTTGTAACTGAGCTGTGAGCTATCACATGTGATAGCTGCATTTCACTGGACGTTTAAACATGGGGTGCTACCGTACACAGCCCTTGAGCCAATAGAATAAAGCAAAGCAATAAGGAAAATTCAGATTTGCTTATGTGAATGGAGAAAACCAGCACAGATTCTTTTTGGAAGGTCTATTTACAGCTTACAAAACCTTGCATGTGCAATATCGAAAGTATCCACTTGGTGGTCACTTGTGCCTACAATGGGGATGCTTTTTTCCACCTCCAAGAATCAGTTACTTGCTTTCCATTACTCTGTTAGTAAGAGAGAGCACGCAGACCTCTGGGAACAGCTGAGCTGCATTTTAGAATGCATGGCATAACAAGATGCAGAGTGTGGGCCATGGCCATCTTCAATCACTCTTGCCTGTGAAACAAATTTAAAACCAACCTGGTGCAAATTCCTAACATAAACTCACTTTAGAGAGTCTGCAGCCATAAAGCTGGACCAATTCTAATCTCTATGATAACATGGTAACTTTTCAGACAGCATCAGCCATAAAAACATCTTCTTAATACACTGAAATATATAATCTAGCCATTGGACTAGAAAAGATGGCACTTAATTTCTTTCTCTTTTGAGCTACCGCGTATCTCAGCGATCACAGCCCTGTGAATTCCATATGTATATTGTAAAATAATCTGCCTGCTTGAATGACCTTAGATCACTCACATAAATAACAGCACAATGCAAGAGGCCAGAGGGAATTAGCTTATTAGATGCTGTGGGTTTTTTTTTTTTCCTTTTACATAACCTTAGTGCAACTTCAAAATATTTCTGGAATTGCTTCAGACACTCATAAATGGAGGCTACAAAGAGCCAGAGTCAGTACTGGCATAATGAGATCACTTGGCCTGAACTCAGTGCAGAGAATAGAAACTGCAAATAGAAAGACTGGAAAAGAATCGCAGCATTTTCCCTTCTTTTTGCTCTCTTTCACACGCTGTGGACAGACACACAACATGCCACACAGCAGCAGGTTCTGCTGGAAAGCATCCTCTAGGCTAGAAAAATTGTTCTCAAGTCACTAACTCCAATCCCAGGCAAGGACAATTCTACTTATAATTCCACTTGCAAACTGGTTAAGTTTCATTTTACAGGTAATAAAGCTACTTTTTCCTGTTGGTGACTGGCAGCATGAGCAGACAAAGAATGGAGCAGAGAAACAATAGGTGATGCTGTGTTTGGCATCATTTCTGATATGTGGACAGAAATTCCAGGATATTTTTACATCTTGATTGCTCCATCCAATCTGAAGAATTACAAGCACGTCACAATCTGCCACAGTCGTTGCCAAGGTATCTCACTGGCTTCTTCAGGCAACATTGTTTCCAAAGGACAGGGAAAAGCCAGCATGAGGTTAATAAAGAGATTAATTAGAAGGGGATATATGAGAAGAACAGGACAATTTAAATTTGCAGTGTGGAATCCAGAAAGTGGTAAAAGGGAAGGAGAAAATAAAAATCTTTGGCTTTCATGGGCAATTATGCCTAAGAAATACGTGCTGAGAATAAAAAGCAAACAGAACAAAATTTATGACAAATTTTTTATTCTATATATATGTAGGAAAGCTTTTTCTAAGTGCTTTCCCTTGTTAAAATCAGTGAATTACTCTAGGCTTTTCCCTTGCCCACAAAGCTGTACTCTGTACATTATATTGTGCCATTTTTCTGCTTCTGGTTTGCAGTGTGGCCCAATAAACTCACTGCACAATGATGCAATAAAATTTTTGTGAGTAGTTTGCAACATATTCTTTTTGATTAATGGCATAAATGGGAAAATACATTTGGATTCCTCTGGTAGACTCAGTACTCTGCAGGGGAATTTTACTGCTTATAGAGCATGTTCAAACTTACATCAAACATTGTGATATTCTTCAATAACTCAGCTTTGCCACAAGAAATCAGAAATAAATATTTATATGTTAAAATATATTTTCAAGGTAGATTTGAACAGCACTTGAAAGTTTCCTGAGCTTCTAGCAGGAAAATAAGAGAGCTGTGTGTGTCGTGTGTGCCCTCTGAAAGACGAAGACAAACGTACCCTACTTCTGTGGACAACCGTGTGCTAATGACAGAAGGTGATGAAATCAATCAAACAAAACAATAATTCCTAATGAACCAGTCTTATATTTCATTAACTTGAGTGCCAAGGTTCTTAATGACAGATTTATTTTCTGTCTCTTAAACTCTCATACAGAATTAAGTAATAAGGAAAATAAGGACGAATAGCCTTTCAAGACACAACTTGAGTCTTTGCAACACAGTTTGTGTTTGAAGGCAGTGAGAAAGTAGGCTCAGCAGCACGTCAGGCTGGACTTCTCGTGGTTCTGGCTTGAGGAGCTGCTGAGCCCACATATAGATGGACAGTACAGGCAGACATCATTCCAGGCTCCTCTGCCTGGCCTTGCCAAGGCATCTCACTCCTGCCTGCTGCAGCCTGTAGTTATTCCAGCTCTGAACTGTCACTGGTGATGAGCAATTTTGTGATGTGCTCAACACAGCCATGAAGAGGAGACCAGCTTGATGTTGTCATCATGCTTGAAGCAGTAATTCAAATGCTTCAGCAATTTAATTGAGTAGGAACTAATGCAGGATTATTTTTACTGCCCTTGATGTCACTTGCTTTAATTCAACTTCTACTAATTAATTTTCATCAAGCTTAATTCTCAGTTAAAATGAGAGCAAGAACATAGCTTCCTTTAGGAATACAAGAACGCAATGTGAAAGTCATCTTATAATATATATAGGAAGAAAGTATTCTATGATGCAGGGTTTTTTTCAAAGGAAAATTGCTATGGGACAGAGAGGCACTTCGATGCATATTTCACAGAGGATGGACTAGAACTAACTCTGCTAGTCTGAAGGACCTTGGAATTTAGGGAAATCTAAAACTAGCTTTGAATTTTTCAGCTAGCAACAGATTGTTATTAAAGGTGAAGCCCCCTGATCCTAAAGCACGTAGGCTTTTATCTTTCCCTGAACACAAGCTTCCTGGGTTAATTCCTGATCTATTCTGAAGATGTCTATATATATATACAGGTACATCCATAAGTGTAGGTGTACACACACATATGTTTACCAGGCTTGTCCAACTCTTCACTCCCACTAAAGTCAACAGGATATTTGAAAGGTCAGAGATTGAAACACTAGATACAAAGTCTCTCTGCTGGCTGAATGCTGTATCAAAATCTTTTGGGAAGACAGGGCTCTATTCCCTGCAAATGCCTCCTGTAGTATTTACCATAAAATGAAACCAGTAAGCAGTCTAGTCTGAGTGTCATGCAACTTGCATTTGCTTCATGTACTTTTATTTTTTATTAATTAAAGCTGTTAAAAACTTTACTAAAACTAGATATTCTTAGTCTGTTTCTTTTTATTCCATAATTTTAAAGCAGCAGACCTGTATGTTAAGGGTAGATTTGCACTTGCTATGTGCAGCAGCTGCTCCCAAAACGAAGAGAAGGATATCGGAACCTTACACACCCCCAAATCCGGTGAATTTTAGCTGGTATCTTAAGAAGAAATGAAAAGCATGCTCAGAAACCTATGGGTGCTGCCTGCTGGGCTAAATATCCTGGTACAGCTCCCAGGGAAGCAGCGGAAGCATACGGCTGGGATAACAGGACTGTTCCTTTCAGCAAGTATTTCCATTTCGATCACCTTATCTGCAAGACTGCATTGCATCCTTAAGGTGCAGACATCCAGCACAGGTGAGCCAGTGGGACAGCTCTGCCTCCAGCATCCTCAAGCTCCTGACCTTACAGCAGCCCTATTCTTGTGCCTGGAGGCATCCTTGGGGCTTTCTAACCCATCTGAAAATCTCAGCAAAGGACAGCTTTACAGGTCTCTGGCCTGGCAGTGAGTCGAGAGGACTCACTGGGCGACAAGACATGTCTTTCACTGGGCAACAAGACATGTCTTTCACTGGGAGAAGGGACTGGATGAGGCAGGCAAGACCAAAAGAAAAACAGGAAGGTGATGGTGGAGGAGGAGGGAACATGCTTGTTCCTTTCAGTAGCAATCAGAGCAGCTCAGCCACGACAACTAACCAGATCTGAAGTCTCCATCTTTTTTTCCTAGCTCGAAGAAAGGAGTAATTAATATTTGTTTTCAGAACCATAATTAAAACAAATGATACATACACAGGATTTCACGGACATGACATACATAATATCCTTTTGGGAATGCTGACATACAGAGAAGTCAAGATTCACATTTGAAAAAAAACAAAGTGTAAAATAGATACAGTTTTGGTAGTGTCTAAACTACTACCCAGACAGCTTTAGGACCAGGCTGTAGGAAGATACTTTGATGCTTGATTTTCCCCCACCAGCTGTGTCCTTTTTCCATGAGAGACACACCTGCATCCATCTCAGGATGGTTCCTGACAAAGGCATGGCAGATCTGCAGTTTTACCTCCTAGGCAGCAGCCAGTGATGGTTGGCTGAGTTCAAACCTAGCTAGTACTCCTTACAGATGAAAAGCTAAGCAACTGTCCCTCTTGCCCTTCCCCACTCCATGCCCTAGGAATTTCCAAATGAACATCCAAAACTGGTCAGGGACAGCTTCTGACAGTATTTTGTATCAGGCTGGGAAATAGGACTGAAAATTTTCAGTTCTTGGTTGCCCAGTCTGTCTTTCTGGCTTGCTACATTCCCAAAAACCAGCCTGTATCATCAGTGCCTCAGAGGAAGATTCCTCTCAGTAAAAGGAACAGGAAGTATATTAAAAATATAAATATTAAATATTAGAAGGATGGTCAAAGACAGTCCCTGCAGATGGAGAAATGAGATTGCAGGGAGAGAGAGAGCAAAACACACTAGTGATAGAAGCTGTGGCTAGTGATAACGATTCTGCTTCTGAGGCTCTTGGGAGATGAAAGTGGTTTTGCTCTTCTCACATCCCTTCCCTGCTGCCAGGCTCTAGGAAGCTGTAGGATTTTCAGCAGTACTTTTCCTCTTTCCCATTTCTTTTCTGCCGTAATCTGCCATCTACTTGGAAGCTGTATTTCAAGCCCTGCTCTACCATGTAGAGGGGGACTGCACACACCATACGGAAGGTGTGCACAGCAGCAAGTTTGCTGCACCTGTGCTTTTCTCCTCACTGTTCTGAGAGGCAAAGTCGATCATGTCACTAGATACATCTGTTTTTAACAGCATGCGCAGGGAGATATTTTGCATTAAGCTGGACATGATGGTGCAGTACATAGATCCCTGAACCCAGCTCTTCAACAGTGAGCTTTCCCTTTTGAATAGTAAGTTAATTTACTAAAATAATGCGCACCAGAACAACTTATACACCGTAAGAAGTCTACTGAATTATTCTGCAGGCCTCCAACTGTGCGCTAGATTCTGCTATTCTTACTCATCTGGGTAAATAATTTACCTTCCAAGTGCTTTCATTAACTGCAATTCATCTTCCTTCCTAGGTGGTGGCAAGTAGCTTGAGGTAACCACCAGAACACAGGAAAGAAGATTAATTTGGTCCTTTTTCGTTGTATTTGAAAGTAAACCTGAATCAGACACTCTTACTGCATGGGACTGTACTTTAAAATATGAATTTTCCTATTGAAAAAAAATGTGATGGTGAGATGCCAAGTGGTAGTCAAGGGAAAACAAAGGGAGTGTGGTGGTCTAAACAGAGGTGGTGAACATCCACACATGGACTGAGAAAAGGATGCCAGGATCGTATTTGCCACAGAGGCACAAACATCTGGGTTTTGACCCTGTAGAAACATTAACAAAGTCGAATGTATTAGAGACTGTTGTGTGGAGCTGATCCCTCTTTCGAGAGGGACATACATAGCCATGGATACTCTCTTTTCCAGAGAGCCAGGAGGCAATTTATCTCCCTCGGCACATTGGGACCCTGTATACCCTGCCCTGCTTTGGGAACGTATTGGAAGGGGCTGCTCCGCTGGCTGCTGAGGGAGCCAGGTCTTGGAGTGCCGGGCAGGAGCGAGCCTGCATCAGCTCCCCCACAGCCGGGTAGGCTGTGGAAGCTGCCAAGGAGTTGCCCCTCCTTGGGGGTGCGTTAGTGAACAAGCACCTGAAGCACTCCTCTGTCTTCCTCTTTCGGCAGCGGGTGGATAAAACTGGAGAAGTTGCTCCAGAGAAAACAACTTGTTTTTATCCCTCCCCCCATTTGACGGGAGGCGAAGCTTCCACCAGAAGGAACTGTCCGTCTCCAGGCTGCCTGTTTCCAAGGATCGGGCAGCCGCTTGGATGGGGCGGGCAGGGTTCCCACAGCCGCCTCCGTCGCCCTTCAACCCCCCTTTTATTCTCGGGCGAGAAACTCGGAGGGGAAGGGAGGGGAAAGTGGGCAGAAGCCGACGGGAGGCTGCGGGGGCCGCTTGGGACGGGGGAAGCAGACAAAAGCCGGCGGAACTACGTGGCTTAAATTCAAAAGGGGCGCTCGGGGCTCCGTCAGGGCAGCACCGGCCCGGGGAGCGGCGCGGGAGAGGGGCCGGAGCGGGCGGCCGGAGATGGGAGCCGACGAGGAGCGGGACACGCGTGCGGGGAGGGGAGCGCAGCCCCCCGGGGGACGCAGCGGCTGAGGCGGCCGCGCAAGCCCAGCCCAGGCGCGACGATGAGGGGCATCCCGGGCTTGAAGCGGCTGCGGCTCAAAATCTGGCGGCGATGCAGCCTGGTGCTCCTCCTCTTCTGGGTTGCCTGCTGGGTGGTGGTGAGCGCCCTGCTCTTCCTCCTCCACAGGAGCGTCTTCTCCGAGCACTGCACGGACGAGAAGAGCCACCGGATCCTGGCGAGGCTGGTACGTGTCCCGGCGGGACGCGGGGCATCTCCGGCGGCTGCGCGGCCCGACAGGCTGAGGCACAGGGAGTCCGTCGGGGCTGCGGTCAACGGGGCGCTCCTGCCCGGCTCCGGCTGCCCGAGAGAACCGCAGCACCCTACGGGAGGAGCGGAAGAAGCGGCTGCGCGGCTGCCTCCCTACCAGCCTTAGCGGGGCCAGGGCAGGTGCGGGCCGCCGGACGGTCCTGGCTTGCGGTGCGGGAGCTCTTCCCAAGCGCTTTGGAAAGGGCTGCTCGGCATCCCGCACGCTCCTAAGCGGGGAGGAAGCTTCCTCCGGGCTGTTTTTTATTGGGTTTTTGTGTTTATTTATCCGCAAAGGTGCTTGTACAAAAATCACCTCTCAGAAATGCCACGCAGCTTGTGACGCCTCCTTTGCGTCTGGCAGGGGCTGGCATTTAAGACTTAGGTATTAAAAATTTAAGAAAGGGTTTGTAAGTATTCGTTAAAATCTCGGAAAAAAATAGAAAAAAAGAAAGGAAAAAAGACCAGATTTAGATTTGTGCAGGAAACACTTTGAAAAGAGGAGCAGCGTGGGTTTGACTTCTGAGTTTAATTTTGTTTCTTAATTAAGATATTTGTAGTGCCAGTGGTTAGGTGGGAAGAGAGGAATGCTGGTGGAAGTTAAGTCATAGAATCACAGAATGGTTTGAGTTGGAAAGGACCTTAAGATCATCTCGTTCCAATCCACCTGCCATCAGCAGGGACACTGCCAGTGATGGGGCATCCACAGCGCCTCAGGGCAACCTGTGCCAGTGCCTCACCACCCTCACATTGAAGAATTCCTTCCTTAAATCTTAACCTAAATCTAATCTATATAATCTATTACTACCACAAGCAAAAATTGATTGTACACTTCCCTAAAATTCTGTGTAATGAAGTGAAGCTATAGACAGTGGTCCTGGTAGCATGTTTTTAATGGCAGTGAGATGCAGTTTCTTTACTCCGTCTTGAAGAACAGCTGAGCTCGGGACTGCAGCTGAAGGAGTGAATCTTGCCCGCTCCTTTCATGGTTGGGAAGGGCACAGAGGTATGGAGGTGCACGGAGCCATCAAGCTCAGGGCGATTCAGGCCCTTGCCATCAGACTCTCCAGCAAACAGATGCACAGAGACTTGTTGCTGGTTTTCAGTTTAGAGAGCATTAGGCAGGACTTCAAAAGCCCTGGCAGGGATCAGGTTTAGGCACAAGCCTGGAAAGTTGTTTCTGTCACTGTGTGACAGATCAATTTCAGGCCCTCCTTCCAGAGGAAGAGTAGCTGACATTGCTGTGCTCATCTCTTTACATAGGTGAGTTTACAACAGCATGGTTAAGGTTTGCAAGCAAGTTTTCCCATATGATGTTTGAAAGGGATTGTCCTTTTAGTGGAATGATCAGAAAATGAGCTCATCTTCAACAGCCCCAAAATAAGGATTTATACATCTTCTGTGCACAGCATGAGTTTCACAGTTGTAGAAAGTGCAACTGATCTGTAAAACAAATTATCTGATGGCTTGAGTTTCATGCCTTTTATTAAGCAAAATTTGACTTCCAAGAGAAACTATTTTACTTGTCATCTGACATATTTTCAGTAGGAGATAGGATGACCTACTTTAAGCGAGTGAAAACTGCATGGTTGCATACACCTGCAAGTGGTATTTTAGAAAGTTTATTTCCTTCTTCTGAGCAAAATGTACATCTGTACAGCTGTGCACTACACTGGGAAGACCAAAGTAGCACTGGGCAGATATGAACTTTAACTCTCCAAAAAATTACTTACTCTTTCTTAACACCTGTCTCATCTTCATTCACACTGAGCACACTAAATCACAGCAATCAATTTCTGTTTTCTCCAGAGAAACAAATTAATTCTGATGCCTTCCAAAGCCTTGCTCAGTATTGCATTTACGTAAGAGAAGTACTTGATGACAAGGCAGGACTCAGTCTCAGGCCTGACTGATGGGGGTACAGTAAGTTATTTTAATTTATATGAGTCCTTAGCTGGGTTTACATTAACTTAAACATTTATGCTAATTTAAACCCAGTTTTTTTAACTTATCTTAGTAAGTGCACTAAGGATATTCAAAATTATCTAGCCAAATTAAAACAGGAAGAGATTATTAAGTGTAAAGTGTGCTTGTGTTTGCATTTCTGTGCAGTATAGCTGCTTTCCCATAAAGCTTTTGGCTTAGTATCCCTTTCATATTTTAGTTTTAAAAATCTGGCACTTAGCGACATTCAGAGGGTGCTCATTAGGTAGATTTAAAACTGCCGCATCGACAGAACTCAGAATGCAGTCATTAAGACAGGGATAACAGTGTGGAGGACCATTTCTGGAAGACTTCTTTGGGGAACTGATTCTTTTTATCAGCAGTGATTGTGATGATATGAAATCTTGTATGGTGAAGCTTGCAGTTAGTGCAAAGGTTGGTAAATAATAAACAGACCATCTTTTCACCACAGGGTAACCTGAATCACCTGGCTAATCTTTGTCAGTCCACCAAAATGTGTTTTAAGACAGTAAAGCGCAAGCTAGTACCCTGGGGAGCACAGGAGGACAAGCTATGCCAATCGGATGGAAGACTGTCTTGTAAAATTCTATGACTTTAGAAAGGATATAGGGGTCAGATAATTACTTCAACATGAACTACCTGTGCAAGCCGTGCCTAAAAGGCTGATATAATCTCAGAAAGTCTTCAAAAAGGAGAAGAAGTAAAGAGCTGTTGGCTGTCTTTGCAGCACTGGACAACAGTCTTCAGTTCGGATATCTGTCCTTCTAAGGCTGGAGGATGGGAAAATGAAGAGAAGAAACAGGGAGGGAATAAAACCACAGAAATCACCCAGGGGCTGCAGGAATAAGGATTACTGGGGGAGGGAGCTAAGCTTACTTAGTGCATTATGCTTATGGCAAACATAAAACACTTGAAGTTGGAATAATGGGGCGGATAGCGAGGAAGTGAAGGTGTAGTCAGTCTTTTCTAGGTTACAATGAACAGAAGGGTGAGGAGACTTTTAAAGCCACTGAGTGACTCACAACTGACTACATTTTGTGAGTGCAGAGAGACACCTTGAAAATCATTCAATCTTCTTGCCTGCTTATTTGAGGAAGCCTTTTTGAAGTTCTTGCTTGTATTGGTGACCAGCAGAGAGCGTTACTTCTGGAAGGCTGATCTTTGTTTCACCACTATGGGACCAGGAAATCTTTGGTCAAGTCTGCTTTCACAGATCCCAGTTTGCAAAACACTGCACATGTTCAGTGTAAGAACAATCTTGTTTGTTAGGTACTAGGTTAATAATCAAAGACTTATGGGCTCAAGTGCAACAGCAGACAAGTCCTAAACTGCAGCCAGGCTCAAAAATGACTCATCCCCTATGTCTGGGAAATGTGAGACTGTTTTCCACAACTATTTGTTTTTTTAATGTCATTCAGATTGATGTGATGGCAACATGAGAAAATAAGCTGTGTGTTCACTTGTTTGCCTACAGGTCTTCTGGGCACGTGTTCTTCTAGATGCCAGGGGTCCATGCATGTGGGCCATCTAAGAGTGAACTTGATGGACCACAGTAAAACTGTGCACAGGGGCAAGTGTTCACCCATGTGGATTCAATTACAGGACTAAGTCCTATATTCTCTTACTGTATCAGAAGAGTTAGGTTGTGATCTCAATAGGAGAGCACTGATTTTAAGTGTGGTTGTACTTATGCTCCAAAGAAAACCCCCAAAATTTCTTCAGTTTGTAATTTTTCCAAAAGCACTTAGAGTGCCAGATAGTAATAACTGCTATCAGGAAAACTACATTTCCTCCTTAAAAAGGGAGCATAAGTTTGAGTTACATTCATAGGAATAGATTTTCAAAAGCAAGAGGATTCATATGCATACTCTGAAGTCTGTGGACAGTCCATTAAATCTGCTGGGCCACCCTGATGTGGATGTGTATGCAGATGCATGTGTTTCACACATATATATCACCCTGGACTCAGAATCAGGGCATTCACGGTAAAGACTGCTTACCTGGCTCTCCTTGCTAGAATTGAATGTTCTCATTTGGCCCATGAGATCATCAGAGTATAAATAAATTTTATGTCTGTCTGAACTGCCCTCAGTAAGCAGTTTTAGTCAATTTATCACCATTCCTGTATTTTGGACTTAATCCTCCACTCATTCCCCAGTGTCCTGTTTAAGGTTTGACTCTGAATGCTGCCTGGCATCAGTACATACTCCCCTAGTGCACATCTTAGACACTGTCCTAAGTAAGTGGATCACTTGTGTTTTGTCACCTTTTTTCTTGTGTATATGACAGCAAGTCACACAAATGGGGTGGGACACAGGCAGCCATTGCAAGTGCTCCACATGCACAGGGAGCTGCCAACGGGTTTCAATGAAGGTTCAAATGCTAGAAAGCAATGAGGAAGGCTGACACTGTCAAGCTGCCTCCCAGATGTTTGGCTTTCTACATCACCACAGTCTACTCCCCTTCCACCAGGGACCTCTGTTCATCTCCTCTACTGGTTCGCCCAAAGCAGTCCCTGCAGCTGCACTTCTGAATGCCCATAGGATTATATTGACTGCTAACACGTTTGGAAATGATGATATGGAAATAATTATGGGTCAAGGGAAGGACTGGTGAGGGATTCCTTGCAGTTCTTGTGTGAATTTGCAGTGACCATTTAACCATCAAGCAGCAGTTCCCATGTTTCCACCGGCTGAGTTTTTTTTCCAGCTAAAATAAAAATAAGTATTTAAGCAATTAATATTAAAATGTCACTTTTGATAATTACATATAAGAACTGAAAAATAATTTTTTTTTTCTACAGCATTTACATACTTAAAAATTCAGAAAGCTCTTGGTTCAAGAAGACTGAGCACAACCTCTGTGCTTCATGATAGTGCAGAGGAAGGTTCTTACAGCTCCATTCAGGGCATCTTGAGTGCAAGGCTAAAATATGCAGGGCTGTGCGAGATCCCAGCAATCCGGTTGCCCATAGATTTTCCTGTAGTTTAAGGGGGGATGTCTAAGTTTTGTTGCCCTGAACCTCTCAGAAAAGTCCTGCATTACAGTGGAAATTATCTCCTGTGCCTTAAAGTTTTACAGCCCAGAATCTCACATAGCACAGCCAAGTGTGTTCAAAGGTTGTCTCACTGAATTCATACGTGTCAAGAGCTGTCCTTTACCATCCCAAGAATCCCTGTTTTGAAGCAAAACCCCTGCTAGTAAAAGGTCTCTATAGACTTCTGAAAAAACATTGAGTCAGTGGTGAGCACACCAGTGGTTATAGGTGTGTTCTTGCAGTACAGCTGCAAGCCTCTCAAGCTTAGAACTGTTTCTGACCATTTGCCTTTCTTCTGTGTGGTCTGTGGGCATATGGTCCTTCTATGAATATTCTGCTCTTTCTCTCCAGTGTCTTGACTACAGCAGTGGAGCCCTGACTGGTGACCTCTGTGAGGACCTGTGTGTGGCACAGAATCTGGTGTATAAACACTGCCTTTACTATGACAGAGGTAAGAAGGTCATCCAGGCTGACTGGAGAGGCCAGCCCATCATCCTGAAATCCAAGAAGGAAGTCTTCTCCAGCTACCAGCATCTCAGCATGCTAGAAGAAGTGGAAACAGAGGATATTCCTGAAACAGAGCTTCTGCTGATGGTAGCCTTGGAGGTCAAAAACGTCCTAGGGCTAGAACTGTCTAACAATACCATGGGGCCCCTGTGGACAAGGAAAAAGGGACCACACTGGAAAGCGCAGGTGGCCAGCATGTGGTCCTTGCTCCAGCAGGAAGAATATATCTACTTCAGTTTGCTGCAGGACTTCAGCAAACACGTGCTACGAATTATTGGCTCCTGTGGACACTTCTATGCTGTGGAGTATCTCACAGCTGGACATGCCTGGCACAAAACTCTTTTTCCCTTGGAAAATGTGGTCAGTCCCACCTTTGCTGGCCGCAGAAGCAGGGTTAGAGCCATCATTGACATCGCACTCAGCTTTCTGGACATGGTGCAGCATTTTGATAATGATTTCTCTCACCCACTTCACCTGTGTGACATCAAACCAGAAAACTTCGCTATCAGGCATGATCTCACGGTAAGCTGGGTCTCTAGGGTGGTGCTGCTGCATTGTGAGGCCAAATTCCAGTGTAAATGACACTAGAAGTGTGAAAATGACACTTCTTGTACAGCTTTTGGCCAAGTTTTTGCAAAACCAATGCATTTACAAGCGACAAGGGAGATTCTCTTCTGCTTTTCCTCTTTGTGGTTTGTGCAGCCACATTTCCGAGCAGTAAATCCTGCTGCTTGTTTTGGGAACAGCTTGCTCAGTTCTGGTTTGTTTCACCTCCTCAAAGGCACCAGTACTGACAGGGTGCCTTGGATGTGGTGAGGGATACCTCCTGAAGGCAAGGAGATCTCAAAAGTTGTAAATGAAGATGTAATTTGAATCATAGCAACTATTTCTGGTAGTGAGTGGTGCTAAAAGGAGAAACTGAATTTGAAAGCTGAGGCTGAATTCTCTGTCCTGACACAGGGGCAGCTCTCCCATCCAAACCCACACATTTGTGCTTAGTGTTCAACTTATCTGATATGGAAATAACCCAAGGACAGTGACATGAAGCTCTCTGGCACCGTTACTTTTTGACTTCTCAGCTGTAACTCAGACCTGAATAGCTATGCATGTTTTCCAAGTAGTGATGTAGCTCAGCACCACATTGCTGCAGGTATCTTGCATTCACACTGCAGACAAAAATTCCACTGGTTTTGGTGGAAATTGGGTATAGGAATTGGGGGCACTGTGCAGTAAGCAAGTGTTAGAACTAGCCTCACAATTTGCAGTGACATCAGTGGAGTTTCTGCACTCTGAGTGAATGCTATTTTCAGTACTCACTGAGTGTTAATATAACATCATCTTCAGAGTACTAGACAAACATTGCCTAAACATACAGCCATTAAGAGCAATTAGAGTGCTTTTCTTTCACCTTTCTCTTCCCACTCGTTGTTTATTCAGGTGCAATACAGCAGCTGAAGGAGGAATGTGAGGAGCTACAGCAAGAAACTGCAAGTGTACCAGTTGCTTAGGCAGAGTGGGGTACAGCAGGGATTTCTCAAGGCAGGCTCTGCCCATCTTTTTCAGTTAAGCAGGACTGTGGCTGCATGTGGCTGAGCACACACCAGAGCATCTGTTTTACAGCCTGCTTACAGGAAAAGAGGCTTCATTTAGGAAAAGAGAAAGAATATTGGATGACTCTTTCCTTATGGGTCCTTTTGGTAAGGCTTGCTTCTCCAGGATCTTCCTGTGAGTTTTGGGTCCAAAGAGATGGCAGTCACCTTCTGGTACAGGAAAATGTTCTAATTCAGTACTTTAGGAGAACTAATTAAAGAAAAATGTGAGTTGCTCTTCACACATGGCTCTCCCAGTTGTGCATTACTTACAGCTTGTTGGTATTACCCATTATCGCCACACTGGACTGGGAGACAGGAGATACAGTCAGGATGGGACAGAGAGACTTTCTGATAGGTGAAGAAGGAAGGAGAGTGAGAAGCAGAAACTCTAGATGATTTTAGCAACCAGTTCCAGAATGGGGACACAGCAAAGCAGTCTCTTTTTTGTCACTTATGTTTGTTTCAAGCAATTTTTTCACTTTCTTGTGCCTTACATAGGATAATAACAAACACCCATAATAGTATCACTATTCCTCATCCTAGTAATGAGACTGCTAATGCTCAAAGAAATGTGCCTGGAGTGCAACAGTTTTTCTTTGAGGATTATTCTCAAATGGAGGGGATAAGCCTCCAGCCTTCACTCCAGCCTTTACATGCTGTTTGTTATTGTAGCATGAAGGGGAGAGATCACTGCCTGGCAGATCATCCAGGAGAATTTTAAGCTGCCATGCAGCTACAGAGTTAGGAAGAGATCTGGGTGAATACAGTGCTCTGTTAGAAAGATTACAGCACCTTAAACTTGACTTTAAATCAGTTGGGTCCTTCCTGCATTTCTTCAGGTACTTTCACCATCAATTACAATCATAACAAACCCCACCAAAACGTAGCTGTTTATAGGTAGAATGTCATCCAAATCTATCTTTGCAGGGTCTGGCTGCATGCCCACACATTTTTGTAACAGATGAACTTCAGTGAAAACACTGAACCCTTTGGCAGCAGCACTTTTGGGAGCCAGGGCTGGTTTTCCTAGAGGAGCAATCAATCAGGTTGTCAAAAGTGCTCAGTGCTGGCAGAAACCCCACCTGGAGATAATGCAGCAACCCTAGGACTGGAGAAACCTTCCAAAGAAGTGAACAGCAAAACTGCAGAGAGCTTAAGGAAGTAAAGAAGAAAATAAAAGAAGAAATTTCCTGTCCAAACATGTAAAATTCCTTAGGCTATGTCATTATCAAGCTCTCCAAGAAGCTTAAAAACACTTTTTAAAGCTATGCCTCATCTCTTTTTCCACAGGGAGAAAAGAATAGAATAAAATGAAGATTAAACTGTGCTCTTTCTTTTGCCTGTGGAACGTTTATTTGGCCTTCTACCAGTTCAGACTTCTTTTGCTCCTGTGGTCGATCCAGATGCTTCAGCCACACAGTTCAGCTTCCCCTGTTACATGGGAGGTTGAATCCTAAAAAATGAGACTACCCTTTTAGCCCAAGTAACTCTGCTTTGCCCAGGTATCAGACATTTCCCCCCATGAAGATATGTGTCTGCTGCTGCAAAGGAGCATCTCTGCCCCTGACTGTCAAGTGTTAAGTGAAGCTCTGAACTTACACTGGTTGCTGCATCCATCCATCGCACTGAAGGCAGGCTGTGTTCACTGTGGTCACCCACAGCTTGTCTCATATCAAGCAGCTGCCATCCCATTACTGGCTTCCTTTCTTTCCCTCCTTATTGCTGTGATTTTTTTAAGGGAGGTATTCATGGGTGGAGTGGTACTTGGCAGAAACTGAGGCTACAACCCTTTGCTCCCAGAGTGGTCTTGAACCTAGTATGGGCAGCAGCCCTGCAGACCTCTCTGTGCTGTGTATTCACTGTTTAGCAAGCCTTGTGTTGGGGTGAGAAAAGTGATTGACCCCTTCAGTCCTTTTTTCTGTCTGCTGAGCCCAGCTGCTGGCTGGGCTCTGTTTCTGGACAACCAGAACAAGAACCATGCACAATAAATGAGTCAAACCATAGAAACAGGACAGGGTGAAGCCAGCTCCAACTTTCAACAACCTCAGGGATCTCTTTCTACAGCTGAACAGGGCTCACACCCACTAAAGGCAATGGCAGGTTTGCAGGAGCTGTACCAGATGCCGGTAATTCTGTGCATCCCACTGCTCTTCTCCTCTGTGGTAAAGTCAAGGGTTTAGTCGGAATGGTGGATTATGAAATGATACCATCTGGCCTGTGGATAATTTTGCACCATCATATAATTAAAATGTTGAGGTGCCATCTGCATACACTGCAACAAGAAGTAAATTAATCTTCAAGTTGGAAGTCCCAACACAGTTGACCTCAGGGATGCATATTGGCCACAAATCATTTTCCCTTTCCTGGTGTCATAAGCATTGGCTGGTTTTGCTTAAAAAGGGTATTTATGAGACTAGCACAGCCCAGTTAAGCAAAAT
>JANHGB010040577.1:12222-38082 GCA_026283785.1 Coracopsis vasa | reverse complement strand
GTTTAGTGTGAGGTGTCCCTGCCCCTGACAGGGGGGTTGGAACTAGATGATCTTAAGGTCCTTTCCAACCCTAACTATTCTATGATTCTATGACTGCCCTGACACAGCCAGACTGGGTCTGGGAATGAGCTCTTGGATGCCAGTAACGAGTCAGGGACCTTGGAAAGCCCTGAAAGTCTATTGGGAAAAGCAGATCAGGAACAAACTGTCAAACACCCACGCAAAGCTCTGCAGGAGAAAGCAGCAAAGAACATGATACCACAGCCATTCTTCCTTAAGTCACTGATGATGCTGTACAAACCATCATTTCTGCGCTATGGTCAGCGTTGTTCTATGGGTCCCAGTGAAACACCCATTGTGGGTGTTTTTCATAATCAACTAACAGAAACTCTAACTTAAATATTCCCATGAGTAAGAGGCTAGTCAAATCTTTGATTCCTCTACCTATCTGGTGGAATGTTGGTGATGTTACCACCAGCACCGTGTTGTAAGAAGCTTAATGCACTATGTGCATTCAAGCAATCACATAGCTACCGCAGTGCTGCCATTCCCGTGCAGCTGGGTACTTCTGGTTTTTTCTAAACTAATGTCTGCCATGTTGACGAACTCCTGGAGGGGGAGCCCCAGCCCTGCCTCTCCGTTTACTCCCGATTCTCCCGCTGCACAACAGCACAGCATCCCAGCTTCTCTCTCAGCCACATGTGCCAGCTGGAGGAAGCTAAAGAGAAGCTGTTGTACTGTGCTGGGATCCAGCTTGCTTCTTGTGTTCCAGAAAAGGCAGAACTTGAAGGGTTGAGGGCAGCAGGGGAGAAAAACATAACTCAACTAAAGCCTCAATCTTTTGAGCCAGCTCCCCAAAACATGACCATGTCTATTTTTAAATTCTATATTTTCTAATGTGACCTGTCTCCGAATAACTAGCACCATCAGCTAACCCTTACACCTTGTCTCACAACTAATAGCAAATGAAAACTCAACAGAGAAATACACATTTGATTCTGTTGTCGTAGCAGTCTTCCTGCCCTAGTATTTGTGTTGGTTTTACCAGTCCTTAGTGAGATAGGAACTATTCTGAAGCCTTGGACTAATTTGGAGGAAACCTAGCTCCCTTTGGTAACATTAAGAAGTTACATTAGGAAAGGATCAAAGCCTGGACATCACAACAGAACAACTATTGGGCATATTCAGTACTGCAAATTGTCTTGGGTGAAACTCCTCAGTCTGTGACACAGTGTCCTGGCCACAAGCGGTTCTCTACTCCAGGAGAGAGGGCAAAGGCAGAAGAAAGATAAGACTGAAATAATAGCTAGCTGTGAGAAAGAAAAGAAAAAAAGTAAGAAGTGCTAACTGACCATGGAATCAGAGAATCCCCCAGAGACACACCTGCTCAGGACAACTAGCAGATCAAACCTTGAAGAAAGAGGCTGAGAAAGAAACTCATAAACCTGTATGCAAGGAAAAACCTAGACAGGATCCTGAACAAGAAATCAGGCTTCTTCCAGCCAAGACATGAGCATTAGCCTATATGGGCTCACAGTATGTTAGAAGGGGATGCAAGCTGACTGCCAAAAAAAGGTAGCATTATAAAACAGTCTTGTTGATCAGGGTTCAATGAAACACATTCGCTTTTTAAAACAGTGCTACACCACCATGAGGTTAACATTATGTTCTATCATAGTCTGCAGAACATAGTTTTACTTTATCTTCAGTTCAGGTACACAGCTTACAGCAATCTGCAAGATCCAGAAGGCACTAGCCTATCTTTCTTAATAAATCAATTTTTAAGACAAAGCATCACTGCTGTGGCAACATAAATCTCTGCAGGCACTACTGTGATATTAAATATATCTCTGTGTGTGCACAACATAATTCCATGAACTTGAGAAACAGCATGTGGACAATTTGCCAAAGACTCGTGCAGTTGTTGACTGCATTCATTAACTTAAATAGAAAATTAGTTTAAGAATACAACTAGAGGAGTTACTAGCCTGTCATATGCTGCTATCATGAAGTTGAGGAGGAGGCTGATGGATTGCTCTACACTGATTTGGTGAGTAGAAGGAAGGCGTTTGTTTAGCTGGTAGTAGATGGATGAAATAATTGTTTCTAGTCGAGACACGTTGATCTCTGTGTTATGATCCAAAGTGTTAAGGCCATTATCTCGGAAGGCTTCAATCACATTCCAGATATCAACAAGATGAACTAAAAACAAAGGAAAACAAATTAACTTCTATTCTGTAAAGCATGCAAGCTTATTTTTATGGTACTATTTCCGAATAATCTGTTAGCTTTTATTTTGGAATGAACAGCTACTTATTTGTTTTCAAAGTGAGTCAAACTCTTGATATTCACTCACAGTTTGTGTCAGCTAGTTTAAAATAACAGAGCTGTGCCCAGGTATCTTGTGGGACTTTTATTCCACCCTTCAACATCTGGGTGCCCTGACAGAAAAACTTCATAAAGGAGAAAAGCGATCTTCTATCATCATGCAGTGTGTTTTAGCAGTTAGGTAGCATCATTTGAGGACTTCAGCCACATTCTAAATCCACTACAAACTGGTTACAATAATTTTGAACATCCTTATGCTAACTGGTAGTGCAGTATTGAAAGGATGAACTTGATGTTCCAGTTAAACTGTGACTGTTTCCAGTTGATCCAGTTGCCAAGTCCAGAGCATCATACTTTGTAAACATAGGCCTAGAACTCCAAAGCGTTTCCCTGAATTACCCTGCCTTACCTTAGCATCTATCTTAAGAACGTTAACAACACAGAATGTTTTCCAAACCCACAGTATGAGATCTGCAGAACCACATTAAATAATATTATTTTAATGTTTCAAAGCTTGAAAGATATGCACGATAGTGGGAGAAGACATGGGATCAGCAGTAATCCATCAGTCCAAACTGAGCATGAGCCAACACTTACAAAGAACAGACTGATTTGCTAACTTCAAAAGTTTTGTTAGCTTCCTTAACTCATCAAAAAGGGTCTGAAGTAAGGTGTGATCTTTAACATTTCTTTAATAAAACTTGTCTTTACATTTTTCACATAAATACCAAACAATGATAAAAGACAAGGTAGCTATTTACACCAAGCACATGCCCCAGATCACCCTGTGGTCCAGACAAAGACCATAAATGCACAGCCTCATCTACACCTACATGTATGGTAAAGGTTATTTGAGGCATATGCATTGCATCAGTGAATTGGGCTCAAGGTGTGCAATGTACTATAATTAGCATTTCTTAATACCTCTCTACTGATTAAGAGAGATTTTTAATTTAAAAGCAAGAATTACAGACACAGACTAACACTTCTCCACAAGAATGAAAAAGCTGTAATTCATCCATCACACTAAAGGCACTGAAGGTACTGCCACACAGCCCCAAGACACACACCCCCTGGGGCCAGCAGCGCTACGGAGGAGCTACAGTTTGCAGTATGCAGTTGCCCATATCTTCTGCAGGACTCCTCAGCTGTTCTGTCCTCCTCCACACCAGACACACGCTAACTCCACCCTTCTGAAAGAAAGGATCGATTCCTGTGTACATTCTTCTGCTCCCCTTTTAGCTGAGTCCAATTCAACTCTGGCAGCAGAATGCAAAGTTGTGTCACCTACTCACCCTTGACACAAACCTTTGCTTTGGTGAGCTACCCAAGGCCAAAGGCCCACGGGAAAGAATGACAAAACTTACATTGACTAGCATGGTATGAACTTTGAAGAATCCTTCACAGCTGATACATTTCACATAGGGCACCATGACCAAATCCAGAAACCTTCATGCCAGGGAAGGGATTAATGCATCACCAAACCCATTCCTGTGCCTACTTGTCATGTGGTTTGTGGTACATTGTGATGGAACAGGACCTCAAACACCTCGAGACTGCCTGCATCAAATACTTAGGGCAATCAAAATATGTCAAGCTGGCCCATATATTTTAAGTTTTTGAAACATTAAAGAATAAAACTGAAGATGTTAGAGAGTACTGGACAAAGATTGCTGTCTCTTTTTAGTTATATTTTTTAATCTCTGATTAAAGTAACAATTACCATTGTCTGATAAAACGTTTGCTTACTCTTGCTACACTTAAAATTCACAGGGATAGAATATTTGAAACAATCATGCATGAGAAATTTTTGAAGGTAAAGAGTAATTATAACTTACGATTACATCTTTTTTGTACAAACCGCAGTTTACAGGCTGTTCGATACGTTGAAAGTCTGATGACATCAAAATTCTGTGCTCCTATGAATAAAAAAAAGTTTGCGTGTTTCTTTCCTCTGTAACAGACGGCTTTTCTGAGAGAATTACTTCAAAACCAGTATGAATGATTCTTCATATACATCGTCTTTGTCATATGAACCTGACAAAGATTTTCACTGGATATCTCATGGTAAAGTGATTTTCAGCAGCATATTATAAACTGACCTAAGTTTGACACTGGTAGAAGTATCTTAAACAAAAGCAAGGATCAAGCAGTGAGCAGGTAAGGAAGAGGATTACTCTGCTGTTGGAAGACATGCACACGGGAGATAAGAGACAAAGCAGGGGGTTAGTCCTCCCACCACCACCTGCACTGCAGACCCATCAGGAGCATGCTTTTGGTTTCCCAAAGAGATCCAGATCAGGTAAGCAGCAGCAGAAATAGCATAAAAGAAAAACGTATCTTCACTAACAAACTCCCACTTCAAGATGTGTAAATGCTATACCTTTGAAGAATGCCACATTGCAGAAGAGGTGAACGCTATTAGCTGTCACCAGTCTGTACCACATCCACCAGTTCCAGCAACTACTCTGAGTATTGCAAACTTGAGGAATTTCAGAAAGTTGTGTTAACTGTCTGACAGACCTATGTTCCTCCTAAACTGACCAGAGATGATAAATCATGTGGGGATGATAAATGACACTGGTTTAAAGTCCAGTATTGATCATTTTATTTGGAAGGAGCCAACAAGTCAATCCCATTAATCATAAACCAAAATGCCTTTTAAATGGCTCACATTTCAACAGCATCAGTTGCTGTGACCTACAATCAATGCGTCTCTGAGGTGTAGGCTGAAATCATCCAGTCGCACATGGGCAGTGGCATTGATGCACATGGCTCCTGTGCCTCTTGTATTCTCACTGGAATGCCCAGAAACAGGATCTGCGGCAGTCTGTCTGTCCCTCAAAAGCCAGAGCCTTAATGAATGGAGAACTGAGAAGCAGGGATAACTGTGACTTGAAGAATTCAGACTTTTAAAAAATAGCTAAAAAAAAACCCAAAAAACCAAACCCACAACCTCCCAAAGAAGATATCAGATTACTGTACTGGGGGGGTGGGGTCTTGCTCAAAGGTGATAACTTATTGCCTCCTACATTCTGAATTCAGAAACCAACTTGCAAATACCAAGTTTGAATTACCTTTATGTATTCACCCACTGACTCACTGATGCAAATTTAAGAAAGTATTCCTGTCTTTGAGATATTTCATTGCAATTTCACAAATACAACACCAAAGCATCTGCTTGTTCTTAGAGACCTAGATACTCTGTCTCTGAAGAGATGTACAAGGATTATCCCTTTTCATCTGTGATGCAGAAGGGGAGGTGAAAAGGCTCTCAAGACTAGCGAAGAGGCTGACCCAACTTCCAAAGGCTCCCCACAACAGATGACCTGAGTGGCACTAGACTAGCTAACATCCAAGAAACGTTCTGCTTGATAGTATGGTACAACGAACCTAAGTGGATTATTTTCCAGTATCATCTTTAGAAAACTCATCTCAGATATATTTCAGGAAAGTACTTGGTTAGGTAACATGAGCCAGAGTATTCAGATACAAGGCTACACAAAATAGGTAATTTTGTGTTTTCTATGCAACATTCTTTCAGAACTCTGTTAGGGTGCATACTTCTGCCTTTCAAACCACAGAAGGCACTTCCAGAGACCACGGGACTTCACAAAATGCTTAGTCTATATATGTATACAAAATATATGTATATTTATACATATGTAAAAGGTCATTTAACAGCTACAAGCAAAATCAAAAAGTCATCCATCTTCTGTTCTTGTCTTCCTGTATCACATTACCACAACAGCTTCAACAAGGTCTTTCTTCTAAACTATCTGAAGTGGGGTCTGTTTTCAAGACAATCTATGTAGCTCAGAATCACAGAATGGTGGAGGCTGGAAAGAATGGAGAGAATGGTTGGGCCAGGCTGGAGATCAGTCTGGCCCAACATCTCTGCTCAAGCAGGGCCAGCTACAGCAATCTGCCCAAGACTGTATTTAGTTAAGTTTTGAGTATCTGCAACAACGGAGACTCCACAACTTCACTCAGCAACCTCTCCCAGTAAAAATGTTTGTTCTCACAGTAGATGGAATTTGCTGTGTTTCAGTTTGTGCCCACTGCCTGGTATTCTGCCACTGGGCTGAGAAAAGTTCAGCTCCATCTTCTTATACCCTTCCATAAGGTAAACTCAGTATGTTTTCTACACTTCAGAGAAATTTGAACAGCTTGCACAGAATTCTTGCCCATCAGACCACTCCATAAGTACTGCAAAACCAACACACACATCCCTGTGGGTAGCATGTCTAGTGTGGGTGAATGCCAAGGTCTACTCTTGCCTTGCATGAAGAACTATCTAAACACTTGAGCAAATTTGTATGTTGAGCAGCAACAAATGGTCACTGAAAGCATTGATTTTACACATCACACATCTCTGTGTATGAAGCTCACCTAGAAAGGCGAACGTTTGTGTGTCTACTTGACAGTGAGATATTTCACCACAGGACAGGTGAAGCTTGAAGCCCTTAGATTTCTCATACTGATATGCTGAAGAACCTCACAGAGAAAGGTGATTCAGAATGTCTGTGCACCAGCACTTTCCCTCATAGTGAACAGCAAGACCACAGCTGCAGAGACACCTTGTATAATCAGAAGAATTCAGAATATTTCTGATGATTTAGCCAAAGCTAAAAACTAGCAAGTTAATCTGCACTAAATGACCACAAGATGACTAGAACACTTGAAAGTGATGAGACAAATGTAATACACTGATGCATCATTCAAAGCATTTCTAGTGGAGAAGTACTATTGTCATTTTAAAACATTCTGATAAGGTTTCCCAGGTTATCACACACAATTCAGTCACCTTTGCTCAAGTAAAACTGAACAAAGGCAGAGAAGAAGGGGAGAGAAGGTGTACAGCAGGCAGACTACAGGAGTTCATTTCTGCCATATGTTGAACAAGCCCAAAGGGACCCAGCTATGAACTCAAACACAGAGCAAGCTGCGAAGCTGCGGAGAAATACTATCCACGACTGCTCTCACGTGACAAGAAGCAGATATAAATTAGCCAGGAACGAAACTGTTCCTGAAATTATAAGATGCTTATAACCACAGTAAGAATATTACTCTGGAATTCCTTCAATAACATAGCATGAATATATTATTGGTTTAAGACAGACCTTCACCAGCCTATAATTGGAACTACAGGACACACTTGCCTAACTTAGAGTTTAATTCAGTCCTGTGTTCCCATAGGAAGGTAAAATAGCACAATGCCATGCGAACATATAGCCTTTCACATCTAACTGCACATATCTTCATAAAAGGCTATGTCTCATTCCTTTAAACAATAATATCTCTTGAAAGGCATTTGATTTTTGTAACAATGATAGCCTCTCCTTCAGAGAATGGTCCTGTGCAAGAAACAACCCCCCAAACCCCTCAAACTGTTTCTTTCCCAGGTCACACCAGCATTATGGTGCCTTTCTTATTTTTAAGTTAAAAGGTGATCTTCCTGTTATCATTAATTATTTTAATAGTTGTCCGCAAACTTTAGATATTGCCATATATGAGGAATGTGAATGTTCCTTAAAGAAGGAGCATCACAAAACCTAGTAATGAATTTGTGACCCACCTCGTTTTCTCCTCCTGAGCAGCACCCAGGAGCACCCAGGATACTTTTCACTAGATGAGGCAATGGTTTTGTAGAAACAAGATGCAAATGATCTGTTAAAACTATCAAAGTGAAGCTCTCAGTACAGAATAAATGACATTATATCTTCACATTTCTTACTTACTCATTTCCATGAACAGCTGTCTCTTCTCTGCCATTGTCCTCCTCCTCTTCCCACTCTCCTCAATCATTCTGAAGACAAAAATGGCAAACACTGTTTATGCTAGAATTTCTATTACAAGAGCAACTTACTGTGAACAACATTATTTTATCCCTCAACTGAAACGGTTTGATTATATTTGGTAAAGTAGAAGACCAGTAGTTAGACATCTCTTCACAACAACTGTATTCCATAAGGGAGAGGTACACTTTATACTTAATAATACCTTTTAAAGAGGTGCACAGCACAGGAAACATTAATTCTAAACATTTTATTTTACAATCTTCAGTTTGCAAAACTCAGAGCACATACATATGTATAGCAGTATCATGTAAAGAATTCATTTGTGTTCAAAGAGATTTTGTTTGCAAAACACAAAGTAAGCAAGACCCTTCCACGAGCAGTCAAGGCAATGAAGACTTCGGTGTTCAGAAGGAGAAAGCATATGGCATTCCTTCCCTTGCTGACGGACTCATAATGCTCCTCTTTCCTTCCCAGGGTTTTTGTGGGGATGTTGGTTCCGGGGGTGTGGGGTTGTGTTGTCTTTAAACAAAAACCTGTAAGAATTCTTTTACCTTTGAAACCTGAAGCTCCGGCTCAAATTGTATTTGTTGGAGAAAAAGAGATCTTAAATATAATCAAGGTGGAAAGGAAAAAAAAAACAAACACCCCACAGAGTTTGGTCACACAGGCCTCCCTATGAGGAAAACAGAATAAAGAAAGGACAGCAACATAGTGGAACTTACACTCCAAGGTAAGAAGGCTCAAGGACAATTTAGTACCTCTCATGGCTTACTTTACTATGTAGTCCTAATGACAGATGCTAATTTCAGTCAATTCCAGTGGGAAAAAAAAAAAAAAAAAAAAAAAAAAGGAACTTCATTCAGTATCAGTGTAAAATTCCACTTAAAACTACTACAATATATTATTCTTTTGGCACCAGATTCACCAACTCATTCAATGTTTTTTAAAGGTTTTAAAAAAAGGGTGGAGAAGGAGCAAAACCACCAAATACTTATTCTACAATTACAGCAGGAAGTTAGTCAGCTCACCCTCATGCAACATGGCAGTACAGATTTCATTAGGCTTAAATGTCAACCAAGGAAAAGAAAGTCATGTCTTGGCACTTAATATACACTCTGTGATTAACAGTTGCTATCAGCAGTTGTCCATTGCCTGTTAATTATTCTCCTGTGAAGATCTCTCAACAACATTCACCTCAAAAGCTACCAAAAGCCTTATTCCTTAACTGTTCATAAAAGGAAAATAAGGGTACGGTTGCATAAAGTAACATGCAAATATATTTTATGTCCTTATTTTTTCCTATGTTGGAAAGCCATAGACTCTGAATGAACTCGCTTCTGCGTTTTATATTTGTTTTAACATGGATAAACCTCAATGGCAATTTTGCAGCTATGTAAAAGCTGGATGGTTTTTTTCCAGCTTCCTCAAATTCATTTAAAATTAAATAAATATAGCCAAATAGAGTGTCTTATCTTCTCAACCAAGGTTCTTCACAATGCGTTATCTCGAGCTGTACTTTCCTGCAAACTGCAGCAGGTGTTCAAAGAGCTGGGCACGGGGAAATTGCCCATGTGATTCATGCTGTTCTCTCACAAGTCCTCATACACTGGTCCAAGCTGAAGAGTTTTTGGAACTACTGTTCTCTTTGTTTCCTCATCACACAAGACATGCCTGTGTCATCTTGAAGGATGCCAGATACTGTACCAGCTTTATTTCAAGTGCTAGCGCCCTCTAAATTGCACAACAGATGGATTCCAAGGGGTAGATTAGTTATTTAAGCTTTTAAGTTGTCTTTAGTAAAGTCTATTTTATCAAGACATACAGGACAACAGCACCTGAACCTTCTGCAGCACCAAAAAAAAAAAAACAAAACCAAAAAACAGTGCTACTAAATCTTCTTGTCCTTGGGCTTTGTGTGCATGCGTCCCTCATCCTACCTGCCTAACCCTCTGCTTCCAAACCAGTCTCATCTCTCTGCAAAGCTGGAACCAGTCCTTGTGATGTTCAACAGCTCGGGAACCCGCCTCACATTAGAGCAGCAAAACAGAGCCCTAAAGACACCATAACCATCATTTCTTCTAGCAATTACCTTCCAAAGCCAATGGAGTCCAGCCAAACCCACAAGAGCAGCCACCTACTGTGGCTTCACAGGAGGCACAAAGATGTGATATGTTTTTTCTTGCTGGTTGGTAGCACAATGCCCAATGCTCCCATTCCCCACCACCACTCAAGAAGGTGGGCAAGTAGCACAAACCGGGCTAAGGAAAGGCCTGAAGGCAGCAGTGAAGCAGGGCATGTATATATGCCTACATATATGCAACATACCTACAGCAATGAAGCAGTAGGTATATTTTATTATATATATAATACTGTACATTAAGGCCTGCATTGCTGCCTGGTAACATACACTTAAAGTCATGATATTACCATGACATCAATCTCTTTCCCTACAGACACTTTATGCCTTGCAGGTGTCAGGATTTGAGTGGGGTTTAGAGGTCATTCAAGCTGCATGGACTGCAGTTATAGAACACTATCATACATAATTCACAGCTAAGTAAGTTAGACTGACTATAGATATATATTTTGAAATTTTTTTAGTAGCTTGCAACACCCTTCATGCTCTCTGCAAAGCAAATGGGTGAATTTTGTGTTCAGCAATGTCCTTGAAATGAGATCTGAATAAGCAAACTGGTCTTTCCATGATTATGAAGTGCTGCAGGGATACATCAACAACACAGACACAGCCTGACTGACCCATAGCTGAGGAATTGTCTTGTACAGATTTTTCAGGCATGGTTTCAGGAGAATCATGTCCTAAGGAATGTTGTCTCAAGACCTCCCCCAAGTCTCTAGCCTTTCCTGAAAGGAGCAAAAGATTGGAAATTTTCATTAGGTGAACAGCTCAATAGTCAGGTACCTGCTCATAAAAAAAAAAAAAAAAAAAAAAATGGAAAATCAAAACCACTGTGTAGATTTCCAAGCTCTCACTGCTGACTCTTTCCAGCTATTATCTGAGAAGGGGCAAACATCTAGGAAATTATCTTTCTGGGCTAGAGTTACACATTCTGAAGACAAACAGTCTGAGTGGAGAGAGAAGAGACAAGGTGGCAGGTAATTGGAAAAGTTGTAAGAATTACATCAGTCATATGACATCTACTGGAATAATTCACAATCCTGATATTAAAGCCTGAACAATCAGACACAGAAGGGTCCCTTTACTGATGAAGCTAGGAAGAAGAAAGATGTAAAGTCTATATTCACCTTTGCACTTTAAATCTATCTCAAGTTCAAATCAGGAATGAGCTTAAACAAGAGTAACTGCAATTATGCTAAGGATGGAAATTGCAGTTCACATCAGAAAACAGGAAAGGTAAACTGCAGTTTGTTCTGAACTGGGTTTTGGTTTGGTTGGTTTTGTTAGCTTGAAGGGGGTGGTGGTGTTTGTTTTGGGCTTTTGGTTGGGATTTTTTTGCTGGGATTTTTTTTTCGCTGGTTGTAAATTGTTGTGTGTTGTTTTGTTGGTGTTTTTTTAACATTTGTAGAATAATGCATGAGCAAAGTGCCAAGAAATATGCATGGATTTAAATGACAAGGCAGACAAAAGTTCTCAAGATGGACACACCTTAAAATGGACATGTGGAAAAAACCACTCAAATATATTTAGGTAGCAACAAAGTACAACATGAACGCACTGGGGATTCTCCAGTATCACACAACATGTTCAAACATATTGTTCCATTCCATTTTATCCTTCACATTTTGTGATGAACTGCTTCTGAACACCTGGTATCTACTTCATCATTCCTCAAACTCCAACAGATCCACAATCCCTGGGATAAGGAGTATGCATGGACCAACACCTGTCTGGGAGAACAGTGCTGCATTTCTGTTCTGTCTTTAGCATATGCTACCACTTTAGTATGTGCTAACTATATAGCATACGCTATACAATCATGCTATGCTGAAGAAGCGCCAAGCCCATGCCTACAGTAACCATGCACTATATTGCTACAAAAAGGACAGCAGCAACATGCATCTAGAATGTTGTCATTTACACTGCAACAGAAGAAAGTTCTTATACATCAAAAAAACATCAAAACACCAACTTTAGACCTGAAGATTTTTCTAACAGGAATCCAGATCAAGTTTGTTGGACTCGAGTTATAAGAAGTCAGATAAAATGCTAAAGAAGGATTCAGAAGAAGCAGCATGCTTGGTCATGCTTAAAAGCCTGAATTATTTCATTGCTATGTTCTACTAATAGAACAACAGCACACTGCTGGGCCCAATCCAGCTTGCTAAGGCAGTATCATGTCTCCAAAAGGAACCCAAAGCAGATGCACAGGGAAGAATACAAAGGATGTGGAAAACACACAGAAAAACCTCCCAAGGACTTCCTTTCAAGTTCCTAAAGTTTGCTGTGCCAAGATATTCTGGGCCAAAGTGATTCTCTGTGTTTAATAACCATAACCAGCCTTTTCCCTCACAAGCCTGTGTTTGTCCCTTTACTGCCTATAAAATTCTGACATTGACAACACTGTCCGGCAAGAATTCCCAAGCGTAAAGCCCACAGCTCAACAAGTAGCCTCCGTCCTCCTACCAGATTCACAAACCTCACAGTTCATCTATTGAGAGGTACAGATCAATCACTATCTACCCTCTCCATGACATTCATGACTTCATAGATCTCCAACCTACCTCCTCCCTAGCTGCTTGTCTTCCACACTGAGAGACCTTAACTTATGTTATCATGCCTTGTACTGAACACTCCCTGTGCTCCTGTGAGCCCAAATCAACATAGGCATGTCAAGAAAACTGAGCAGCCAAGGGAAGGTCAAATGAAGGGGGGTGACTACAGCAATTAACGTGTATGTAAGTAGGAAAAGCCTTCTCCATTCAGAAAACCACAACAGAGTGATAAGGAGGTGACATGCAAAGATCAACAGTGGATGGCAGCGTTGCACGGGAATGACTGACAGGCCATGAGCAGCAGTGCGAGACACACAGGACGTTATTTGACTTGGGCAAACTGAGAAATGAGAAGTAGGGACCAAAAGTGCTGCAGAAAGCAGAAAAAACAGTTTTTCCAAAATAAAGTCATTCTGAATTGAAATTTTCCTCTACCCATGAACACAGTAATAAAATGCATTTCATTTCTCTGTGCCTTTCGGAACATGTAGCTACATGTCGTCTGAAGGTGCAAATACCAACACACATTAGAACTTGGAGATGAAGAGCCCATGCAAGAATCAATACAGGTTCAAAAGATTAAATTAAAAGGGAGTTTTAATACAAAACTACCCTAAGCATTAATCAGACTTTTATGAAAACAACAGTAATCACTGTATCTTAGTGCATGTAATTTAAAGTGGAATGGCCAAGGCTGAAAAGGAAATGTTAAACCTCAGTGTTCCTTTCAGCACAGTCTTAAACTGCATACACAAATACCGAAGATACCAGGCAGCTTTCTGTGGTTTGGCCATAGTACAACATGCTCAACCTCCATCGAGTCTGAGGCTTTCTAATGTTAGACAGTACGATTGTTTCCTACAGACTAGGCCTAATGATTTCTCATTTTTTCCCTTATACTTCCTGCCTTCTATCCTCTAAGTGCCTTAAGGGTAAAGTTTATCAAAAGAGCCCACACATTAAGACATCACAACTTGGGATTAGTAGTGTTTAATTAAAGAATCTGCTCTCTTCCTTCCCTCACTCTAAATTGCTACTGAACCTCAGAAAAACTATACAGACAAGTGAGGTTCCCTGAAGGTCCTTGCAGCAAAAGAAATCTCAATTGCCAGCAGAGACAGTTCAACTTCTTGAAAGCCAAGTACTTTGAGAACCAGATAATATTTCCTGCTATTTGTATAAAGCTAGAAATCAAACACCTCTGAATTTCACAAAAAACTCCAAGATCATTTCTAACTATGTTCAGAGTTGCCATACTTTAATTATTCTGAAAAAGCTGGATTCTGTTTTAAAGGTCAGGGTTAAAACTGTAGCACTGTGTCATCTTTTCTACAGTTCTTGTGTAGGATCAAGAAACCTGTAACAATCCATTCTGCACTCTCGGAAATGTATACGGGTGTGGGTTTTGTTTATTTTAAATGAAAACGTAAGAATTGCCATACTGTGTCAGACCAGAATGGGGCTTCTCATCATCTTTCCGCTGCTTTTAGACTCATAACTGGCTAGCTCCATGTTACACTTTCTCCTGCCTCCACACCCATTTCTGCATTGGACAAGACATGAACAATCCACAGATACCATCCCCTTCCTAGGCAGAAGATTCTGGAGAATCTGCTTGCACAGAGATCGCTCATGTCAGGTCTTTATCACCTTCTACTATCCCTTTGCTACTTCATTATCTGTTTTCAGGAATGAAGGAGACACAGGACAGAGCATTCAATACGTAGGCACTGCTTTAGACAGCAGCAATAACAAGATTCTTGTCTTCTTTTTTAAGAGATGCTTTACAGTCTTAACAGAACATAAAGAATATAAATAATATTTAAAATTAATACTAATTTAATAAATTATCTTTATTATTTCCTATATCATGTATTTTAATATATTTTAAAGAATATTAAGTTTGGGGGGTTTTTTAGACATAACTGAGCATTGGTCTGAAGCTTGCACAGAACTATGCTAAGCAGCGGGACACTATTCCTAAGGGACAGTTAGGAACGGACGTATAAACCTAGGACTGTTCCTCCTCCTCCCCTCTCTCACTCCCTTATTTGCATAACTTCACATGCCTCTACTCTGGCCAGTAAAAGAGGAGATGAAATTCAACTGCTAACACAGTCCTTCTAAACTCCTTAATAACTGGCCTGCGTTTTTAACATGATTTACTTCAGCAGACACCTTACTGTTCACCTCCCGTTACCATGTGTGCTTATAACCTGCTGTTTGTGATAGCAACAGAGTTAACCAGGGCACCATGTGACTACAAGGTCACATTGTATTGATCTCTGACTCTTCAGCCGTTATTTGTCTTCTGCCCCAAAACGTAACCTTAGTCTTAGAGTAGAAAGCTGCATTTTTCTTGCCTCTACCCTACACTGAGGCATTCTTAGCAATAAGATAATGTGTTAGTCTGGTTTTGTTTAGCTTCCCCTTTCCTCACTCCACATTAGAAATCTCTATCGTGTGATATAAACCAAATCTACTTTCTCTCTTCTTGCTAAAAAGAAACAGAAATCATGGGCAAAGTAAACACGGTCCAACCGAATCACAAGAAAAAAATCAGAGGTCTACAGATTGCTTACGTGCTGAGTGAGACTAGGAGATTTTCAAAACATACAGAACTGGTGCGCATATAAATAATGGATTAACAACACTAGAACTAGACATAGGAAAAAAATCTTCACTACGAGAGTAGTAAGACACTGTCACAGGTTGCCCAGAGAAGCTGTGGCCGCCTCATCCCTGGCAGTGTTAAAGGCCAGGCTGGATAGGGCTTTGAAGCAACCTGGTCTAGTGGAAGGTGTCCCTGCCTGTGGCAGGGAGGTTGGAACTGGATGAACTTTAAGGTCCCTTCCAACAAACACCATTGTGTGATTCTATGGTTCTCTGAACTTAATTCTTTAGCTTTAATAACACCCAACTCAACCAAAGGCTGAAACTTCCAGTGCTTAAAGAAATACACCTAAACACAAATGATCTGTATTGTCACCAGTCCCTTTAGAGGGGAAAAGCTAAAATCTGATAAAGGTGTGAGCTGCACACACAGAGGTGTTTCATGATGAACATCCTGTTTTGCTAGTCTCACAGAAGCAGTATCATCAAATAACTTACTCCACTTCCACTCATGCTGATGCGCCAATGAAGCCACATGGTCAGTCCTGGGTGATTTCCATGGGTATTTGCTCCTCAAAAAGTTTTTTGTAACCTTTGGCAATCTGGAGATGACACTTGCACCCTGACAGCTCTTGGTTCACTTAAGGATAGGACTAGGAGTAGGTTGAACCCACTGTGTTTTTTCCTTAAATGCTGTTAAAACCAAATGCAGTTGAATTTTCATGCCAGAGCCAGTATCTTCTGGCTGGATGTCTCCCAAAGTTCCAATGATTCTTGTAAGTGTGGGGAGCTGGAAGTAAAAGTTCCACGTTTTGGTTTTCACATCAGTTCTTGCTCTGACCACGGGGGCTAAATCTACACTCACTACCTAAGGCAAAAGTACAGAAAACTTGCAACAGAGTGCTCAAGTGCTTTGCTCAAGTCTGATGCGGTGAAATACAGAATTTCCCCCCTGCAGCAACAGAACAGTGCTTGAATTTATAGTAAGGATGGTGCTGCACATTCCACAGAATATGGTCTGCTTTAAGAGGCAGCAACTTTGAGAAAGAAAATCTGAAATCAGTGAGATGAGCCCAGTATTGGCGAAAAGTTTAGCTTTTACATGACAGGGAAGTGGGTATAGGTACTAACACCAACGGCAGTCTTTGGGTCTGAAGCCAAGTATGCTCAAGCTGAAATCAGAAACCAAAGTGTAAGAGCTGAAGCAACTTCTGCAGCCGCCACCTGACACTGCACAGTTGTACTTGCTTCTTAAACTTTAGATACTCCAAGTAAGCCACAAACTGCTCTGATTTCAGTCAGTCAGAGGCTGAGGCTGTTGGAAGTTATTGAGACGTGGTAGCATTATAATGATGATTTACTCATACATAACTGTATGTATCTGTATGTCTACATTCATATATAAAAAAAGGGTTGGGTTTTTTTACTGTAATGAGAAGACTAGCCTCAAATCCCATGGGAGGTTTTAGCTCAAGATGGCTATTATTTAAATATATTTAAATTCATAATATTGAGAATCAGCAGGGAATTATCTGCACTGCAGTAAAATACTAGAGAAACACAGTTTCATTATTATTAAATAATATTAGAAAAAATCATCAAATGCTAACAGTTACTTGTATATAATTGTTACAAAGTAATGTTCACCTTAAAGTACAAAAACTGTGGCAGGTTAGTACCTTAAAGCTACAGCTCAGTGTGTTTGATGCAAACCTTCAGGAAGTTCGACATTTCCCTTCATACATTCACCTTTTTCTTCCAGTAGGTCCAATAACCCTGTTCTGTTGCCTCATGGGTAGCCTCTGTGACAGTTAACCTGACAGTCAATTTATAAATTCCTTACCAATGAACATGGAGACTTCTACAGTAAGTCACCATCCAAAATATCTTCAATAGCACCATAAACACAGCCATTTTTCCTACTTTGCTCAAGTTTTTTCTTTTTCTATTTATATTCCATTCTTCTCTTTCACAGTTCTTCCTCTTCCTTACCTTTAAAAGCTCCCTCCCACACCACATGCATGCACTATACATGTACTCCTGGCTGCACAAAAACTGACATATAAATAAGAAGTAGAACCTGACATCTGTTTTCCCCTTGACTTGCTGTAATGGGCTCAGCCAGGATACCTCTGGACCACCTGTTTCTGCAGTTCCTGATTGCACTTGTAGCTTACGCGCAAATGGGAATGTGAGCAAACCCTGCTGATGGTTGTCAGGCCAATACTACAGGACCTATCTTAAAAGGTTTCGCTCTTCTTGGAGCTCATCAGCTGTAGGTAACGGCCTAAAGAAGTAGGTTTTCCTCTTCAAGTCTAAGGGAGGGAGACAGACTGTGTAATTAATTTTAGCTAACAGAATAGCCCTTGTGATCTTGCCCTAACTATAGCCACCACCATTTAAGGAGTCACACATCTGTCCTTCCCTAACTGCTATTGTATTGACTTCCTACTCCCTTAGAGACTACAAACTGAAATTTAATTGTTTGGGTTCCATCTCTGCAATTTCAGGTGCTTCCTCACTGCTTTTTTATTACTCTAATTCAGTCACTAAATAGGTTAATTAACTAGGGAGTTGTTTGGCTTTTTTGTTTTTTTGCTTTAAAGTCAATTTCGGTTTATTTTGTATTTTCACCTTTAATATATACTCTAAAGGAGATTCGGATCTTAATGATTTGATAACCATTTCCAGAAAACCACTGAAATGCAGCCTCATCAGCCAAACAGAAATGCAAGGTAATTTATGAATAATGAAATTTGAGTTTGTTCAGATTCCTGATCTTGCATTTCACTAGCAGAAATAATATTTCTGATCATTATCACCGATAATGCAGTTGATGTGAGGGTAAAATTGTGCTTATACCTATTTATGTTCAGAAATAACTTGTAATTAAAAATAAAATAATAAGACTACCAGTCTGTGGAATATACTGATCTTAAATATACTCGATACCCAGTGAAGGAAGTTTTGTAACTTTCTGCTGATTTTCCAATGAGAAGGAATACATCTTCATGGATGGTTTACAGAAAAGCTTTCACTCCTTCTCAGTTCATTCACTTTTAAAAATTTGAATGAATCTGTTATTGGGATGTAGATACTGAATAAAACTTCAGGGCACATCTGTACTTGCAGAAAACGTTATTACTGTCACATCTGTTTTAGCACTTCAGGCATTTGTTTTGGGCTTCTAAACTTGTATGCCTTCAGCTGTCATTTGATTTAAACAATTTTAAGCAACTTCTAAAGTGTCATAAAATATTTGATGAAGTATAACAATAATAATCTTAGACAGATTTCAGTAAAAAGATGCTGAAGCATTTTTACTTTTTCTTAAGAAATTGAACAAAAAACCCACAAAGATTGATTGCATCCCCTAATCTCCCTCTCTATTCAAAATATCTGATGCTGTCTTACTCATTCCTTTGTTCTTCATCCTTTCTTGGTTCACATCCCGATTTCCCTTTTATCAGCAGTGAAACATTAATATATGTAACTGATGAAAAGCATTCCTGCATTCCCCTATGCCTCTCACTAGGAAAAAGAAAGCAATCTAGAAGTTATTTTGGGGGATGCATCTAACACACTTAGATCAAAACCCAGGAAGACAAAAAGACAAGCCTGTTATACTTACACAAGTAGACTGGCAACATCTTTTATTCTTTTTATTCTAATAATTTCTGATAATTCTCCTAGTTTAACTTAACATTTCAAACTGCTTACATCACTGTACGGAGTAAAAAATGGAAGCCTAAATAATTGTACACAAAAGTAGTAAAAATACTTTAAGATGTTACTTCTGCATCTACAGCAACAGCAGTACCAGAGCATCTTTGAGAAAGAAAACGCGTTTCCTAGTGGCATGGTTTCCCAAAAACTTCAAGGTCTCTTACAGATTTTTAAGAGAAAAATTTCTTACAAGTATTGGACTTGACTTGTAAAGCATTCAAAACTGACTTCAGTCTAGGAGAAGGGCATAAGGGAAAAAACAACCCCACTAGACTAAGACCAAGAGAATGGATTATAACTTTCCAGTGAAATTCTATACAAATCAATGGTTCATTATTTTTTTTTTTATAAATACAGTTGACTATAATACTCTTACAGAAGATTCTGCAAAAATATGCACATATTATACAGTAAACTATCTTGAAAATGAATGACAAACAAGAAGTTTAGGAAAAAAAAAAAGGTACTAAGAACTAAACATTTCCCTACTGCACGCCCTGCCACTTCCACTTAAACTGTAAGACATTCGTTTTGTTTGTACAGGACACTGCACACAGCCACACGTTCTCAGCCAGTCCTTAATTCTTTGATTTCCTGATACAGAAAACAATCTTGGCACTTGTCTAAGCCCCAGTGCAAGACCAGCAATCTTATCTTCCCAGCTAGTAAGAAACCAATAAAGAATTTACTAGATACAAGTTAAACAAAGATGGATCAAGTAACAATATTTAACCATGGTTTTCTTTCAAAACTTTCAAGAGCTTTTAACGCTACTTTATAGAGAAGCTCCAGATTGCCTCAAGACAAACCAGAAAAAATTCAAATCCAAGTAGAGCTCCAAAGCACCCGAGTTACTGTAACCCCACAGGATTTCACTTCATGTATGTAGCTGTTTAATGCCCAGAGCAGAAAGAAATCCCTGACTTAAAGAATTTATGGCTCAGGTGTGATAATACAGAGGGGCTGGTGAGACCAACAGCAGGCACTGCATGCCAGCAACCTACTTCTTGTGAAGTTTAAATCACAAAACCAAAGAGAGCTTTAAAAGAATACTACAAGGTATTTTTTTAGGTACATAGCAATATACATCTATTTTTAGTAAACAGGAAACTGTTAAGAATAAGAAACAAAAAACCTTGCAAGCTATTAGGGACAATGTTGTGTGTTTAAACACATACTGCACCATCAGATCTGTTTTTCAGCAAACTAAAGAGAGTATGCACAGAAGTCCGGATAAGAAGTGCCTAAAACACAAAAATGCTTTTCTTGAATAACTGGAGAGCCATCACAAACTCTTATTTTCCTTTATTGACCAAAAGCCTGAGGAACAGAAACAGGTTTTTACAACCTGCACTATTGATTTTGAGGCTGAAGTTAAGAGTAATGTCTATACATAAGATCTACCACAAGCCTGCAAACAAGAGCAAATTTAGTAGTTAAAATTGTTTTCCTTAAATAATGCAATGTTAATGTTAGATAAATGAAATATTACACCAGGATTTTCAAGCAATAAGAAGCTGTAAATACACTAATTAGCAGTTTATCTCTCCCTCTCAGGAAGGGAAGACTCATCTTCTTTATAACACTGGAGGGGGCTTCTGTGCAATCTGTGCTTCCCAGCTCTTCCAGTGTGAATCTTACAATCCCCTTTTTAGCATTTTTAATCTGCAAGTTCCCAGAACTGCTTACTAGCACACAAGAGAGATTCCTAAAATTGCCTCTTCACCAAAATGGAATACTTATTAGGAAGTGTTTTGAGTTACATTTTTGCCCTTTTCTCCATTAACCTAGACTAACAGATGGAGCATGAACAATACAAGGACTGAACCACCATCAGGGTAACACACATACGTGAACACTGACAGAATGCAAACTAATGCAGATCTCAAGCTGGTAGATAACACTACAGAACATAAACACTGCTTTCCTCCCAAATCAGCCACACCAGAAGAAGGTAATACCATTTTCAGTATCTTTCATCGCCTCTAGATCCCTATCAATCGCTACCATCTTCACCAAGCAATAGTAATCCACCCAAGACCTTCCCTTCCTGCCTTGCTTCAGATGTCATCACATTAGATGAAAAGTTTTAGCACATCAGAAAAAGTTCACAGACTGCTCCTTTGGCACACCTGAAGAAATGGTAAATTCCAGTCAAAGTGATCATGACAAACACTTGGATACATGAGCTGCTTCCACGATCACAACTGAACTGGGGGGGGGGTGGGGAGGAGGCAAAGAAGCGTACCCAATTTTATTTCTTTACATAATGATGATTTTATTGCCTATATTAACTTAAAATGTAAACTTCACAGTCTACAAAGTTATTTTTTTAAGTTAGACATTATTAAAAGGGTGTGAGAGTACAGAATAAGGACTTTACATTAATCTAAGTTTAACAGTATAGCTGCCATTTGCTGCTCTCAATGGGAAAGTGAACACATATATAGTCCCAGGCAGCCTTAACTTTGTCTGAGCTGCCAGAAACAAACGATACCGTCTTCAAAAATTTGGCTGCACCCAAAATAGTTGTCAAAACCACTGGTGCCTCCCTACTGCCCCAGTATTTCCTTTGATGTGATCATTCTATGAAACAAAAATAAAAGAGTAACAGTAATTAAAAGATAAGATTCCATAAGCACTGCAAAAAATAATATAAATAAACAACCTCAAAGAATACTGTTGTGCTTTTCACCTGGATTCTGCCTGTCCCCAAGGCACCTCTCTCCCTGGAGATAACACTTCCACGCCTGCACAGCCAGGCTGTTCAATTGTTAAGCCTCTCAAGACTTGCAGGCTTGTCATCTGGAAAAGTATTACAAAACCCAAACCAAAACTATACTGTGGTCACATCCATAGGTAACCAGGGAAAGAAACATTTGATGTGTGTACTTTATAGCACACCTACTTCCAACTAATTTGCTGTCTGCTCTGCTACACAACCTGTAGGATCACAGTCACACAGCAAGTTAAACGATACTACTACCCAGTCCATTTTTCTTATTGTTTACTGTTGCCATAAGTTTCTTCTCAAAGTCTGTTCTGCTGTTATAAAAACCTGACTTACAAGCAGTAACACAAAATACATTACAGTAGAGCTGGAAACTTCACCCCTTCCCTGCCTCCCATTTAACTGCTCTTTGCAGACTATATTCCATAAAATCTCTTCTAGAATATTCAGTCCTGAATGTTCAGCTCTACATAGTCTTCTATTGCTGTTGCCATCTGTAACACGTGCATAACTCTGACAGCTACTTTTCTGCTCAACTGTAATGCAACATTCCAAATCTCTGACCAACTGTGGACACAAATGTAATGTTTTCTTTAAGAAAGGAAGAGCAAAATAAGCCAAGTGTAAAATTTTAAGTCATCAAGTTAATCAAATGGTAAGACATTCTTAGCATCGTCGTCTGTAAAACTAAGAGCTTTTCTCCCTTAGCTTTGTCACTTTCCCCATGTTTAAGGACTAGGCTCCCTCACCATTTGTGTTACAGCAGAACACCCTCTTCACTCCTTCATTTCTTAATGAAGTAAAAAACTGCACTTGAAAGCAGCAAGACTCAGACTAAAAAACAACTCACACTTGCAGGCAGACGGTAACTACTCACAGTAGAGTTACTGAGATTTTTAAGTGTTTTGTTAACTAGAGTACACACTTTACACATCCAATTGTTTTAAAATTCACCTTCATTGGTGCAAGTATTTTTACAAATATGTATTACTTTAGCACAGTTAAGTAGTTAAAATGCTTTCATTCCTTCCAGTAGCCCTTGAAAGCCACAGGAATGGAAAAGGCCCACGAAACCACTTAAGTTTAGCCACAGTTTACCAGTAGAAACCTGTTTAAACACTAAACCAAACATACACAATACAATCACAATTTCTTCTCCCTGGTATTCAAGAGGAAAAAAAAAAAATATTAACTTAATACAAACATTGTGAATTCAAACCCTTATCACCAGATAACCTAACCCTGAAATCAGTAAAAGAAAGCAGCATAGATAGATAATGGTCAGAGAATGAGGCTTGCGCTGTGTGTGGAATGCTGAAAGCCAGCCCTTCACACCTGCTGGGGAACTGTCTTTGTGATGCCCAGGTGATGCATTCTGTACCTACAGGGCAGTGTCTACACACTACCATGTCTGAGCTAAGAGAATTATTTACCTTTCCTTTCAAAAGGAGTTCTATGGAATTATTTGCAAAAAGTGCCATATCTGAATATATCAGCTGGGCTCTGTGGAAGCCTGTAACAGATCAGGCAGATGACGCCAGGCTCTCCGAAGCACGCAGCCAAAGTACATGCTGGTTAATGAACCAACTAATCCCAGAGTCCTTGGTTTAAACCTCAAGACTTCACTTTCTCCCTCTTCCAAACCTGTCAGCTGGCACAACCTACAATAGGTAACACACAGCCATGACTACAAAGAACTGTAGTTATCACTCCTAATGCCACCCTGCGGTACTGGTACGTAACATAATTAAACTGATGGAAAAATTATGCCTTTATGATATTGCAAAAGCTCTTGCTCTTTGTATTACAGCTTCTTCTGAAGTTTTCTATACCATTCATTGCTTCTTAAAATTAATATTAATATTGAAACATCTAGGTTCTGTGATAAACCAGACGCCTGAATGTATTGGCTGCAACACAGTGTATAAAGGAATTTATCACTTTAAAATAACCCACAGCCTAAGGCAAGAAGCAGTTTGCTGCAAAAAACCAGCAACTTTCAGACAATTCATCACAAGAACTTTAATGAACAATGAGGGGGGTGTCATAAGGTGCTTACACAGAGGTCTGCTGCATGTGCCCTCATAAATGCGAGCTCATGTAACAAGTAGTCAAACTGGTATCCCAAACACCAGAGCAGGGAGCACTCTTCTTAGTGCTGAGCTCAGTAGTAGATTGGGAATATATCATCAAACAACCTCAAAACAAAGACAAGAATCTCATATATGATAATGACACAAAGCAGAAATCCACAGGGTTCAAGCAGGACAATATGCTGAAGGCAGTGACCTAAGCAAGCTACCTCTGGAGAAGACTCATGGGCAGACAAAAGCATAGCAACACTGTCAGGGATGGGGCAGCCACAGCTTCTCAGGGCAACCTGGGCCAGTGCCTCACCTTCTTCCTAATATCTAATCTAAATCGCCCCTCTGCCACTTTAAAGCCATTCTCACTTATCCTTTCCCTACAGTTCCCTGTCAAAAGCAGCTCTCCAATTTCTTGTCAGCCCCTTAAAGCACTGGAAACTACTCTAAGGTCTCCCCGGAGCCTTCTGTTCTCCAGGCTGAACAAGCCCAGCTCTGTCAACCTGTCTCCATAGGAGAGGTGCTCCAGGCCCCAGAGCATCTTTGTGGCCCTCAGGCAATATAGTCAGCTTTAGGAACCAGAGTAAGAAAAGAAAACCAACAGTACAAAGCATTTTTAAAAGGCAGTAATGCACAACTATAGACCAAATTCTAACTTTAACAACTCAAATTTATTAGACACATTATATCAAGCAGAACAGAAACAACTTTCAAAGTATCCTTGTGCTATCCAGTCCATTCTCAGTGGCTCACCAAGCCCTCCAAAAGAAGAAAGTACTTTGCTGATGCGCTACCACCAGTAAGATTCTGCTAGGTCTCCAAAAGAATATCCACCAGCTTCACCATCCCCAGCTGAGGGATCTGTTGCACAAGAATGTCATCGTGTGGGGTTTTTTAAATACAAGATTGCACTCCACATGGGAATATTTTTACATGCGCAATACTTCATATAAACTGCAGAAATCACTACTTCATACCACAAGTTTGTCATAAATGAAAGAGTTTCAATATCAGTTATGCAAGTGTGAGAAACAGGCATCTGAAATCAGTTAGATAATATAAATTCCTAAGCTCAATACCCAAGGCAGTTACAACAGATCACATTACCTGGATTACACTGAGAAGTCTCCCAGGGCAGCTTCCACTTTCCTGGGCTCAGTTCCTTCTTCAAACATTTAAAGACAATCTAAAAAGATGGGGATGGGGAGGGGAAGGGGAGAGAAATAAAAAACAAGTTGGGTTGGAGGGTTTTCATCGAGAAAGCCGTGGTTTTACACAGGAAAATAACATCTCCCCTTGCTATTTTGCAGTTACAGCTATGATTATGCTACATTTGCCCTGACTGCGTATCCTGTTAATTACACAGAAACGAAGCCCGCAGATTCTGCGTCTACGCGAGCATCTGCCTTCTCCAAGACGAGCAATGAGGCGCAGCCAGCACCGTTCGGGCGCCAGGACGCTCCCGCTGCCAGCCAGCAGCCTCCCCATGGGCAGCTGCGACGTGGAGCGTGGGGCAGGTAAATCCGCGGGGCTCTCTCCAAGGTATCCGGGGCCCGCTTAGGAGTGCCAGCTCTCCTCCGTCCCAGGCCTCCCGCAGGGCGCTCGCTCGGCACTTCCTCCGCGCCAGGCCCGGAGCTCAGGAAGCCCCGCTACCGCACCCGCAGCTCCCGGGGCTAACGCAAGGGACTCCAGCTTGCGCGGCCGCCAGAACCTCGCAGGCAGGAGGGGCGCGACTCGGACCCCTCCCGCCGGTCCCTGCAACCTGCCCAGTTAGCGGCGGAACAGGGCACCCTCCGCCCTGCAAGGCCCCGCACCCTCCCGCCCCGCAGGCGGTAGCGGTGCTCGCAGCGGGCCCGCCTGGCCCCGCCGGCGCCTGCCTGCGTCC